>NDXB01013913.1:151183-191216 GCA_002631895.1 Agapornis roseicollis
GGGGGGGGTGTCAGTCTGGAGAAGAGAAGGCTCATGGGGGACCTTATTGCTCCCTACAACTGCCTGACAGGAGGATGGAGCCAGAAGGGGGCTGGGCTCTGCTCCCAAGGAATGAGGGATGGGACAAGAGGAAATGGCCTCAAATTGCACCAGGGGAGGCTTGACTGGAGATGAGGAACAATTCCTTCCCCAAAGGCAGCCCAGGGCAGTGGTGGAGTCACCATTCCCCCATTCCTGGAAGTATTCACAACCCATGTACCCTCAGTGCCATGGGTTAGTGGTGGCCTTGGCAGTGCTGGGGAACGGTTGGACTGGATGAGCTTAAAGGGCTTTTCCAACCTGGCTGATTCTATGAATCTATGATCAGCATCATCTCAGTTACCACCTTGGCAAGCCAAACCCATTCTCACAGCTGATTTACTGACCTTGCATGAAATCAAGGAGGTGGCGAACTTCCCCATCGAGTGTCACCACCGGTGTGTTGGGAGCAGGGTGCCCCTCATAGGCTTCATCCTCCAGCCTCTTCCACTTCACCTTCAGCACAAAGAGCAGATACTTGAAGCTGAAAAACGTCGGGCCCCAGTTTTCATAGCTGAACTTCGGATTCTCGTTCATTCTGCTCTTTGCACCCAGTTTCAGGATGTATCTTTTCATGGCGTTGGGGAACAGAACCATCAGTGTTTTGCCGACAACAACAGACAGAGTAACGTGCAGGAGAATCAGGAGTTTCTGGAGGAATAGCCTGATGCTGAGCATTGTGGTGGAGGAGCTCTGACAGCTTCTGACAGCAATGCAGAGCAATGGCAGGGGCAAAGGTAGAGGGGGAGGAAAAACATTCACGTGTTTGGCCACATTTCTGCTGTGCTTTGCACACTGTCACCTCTCCCTGGAGTTCAGTGTCTGTGTGAGTGAGGAGCCCATCAGCAGTGCTCTCCCCATCTACACCAAAGGATTTAATGACAGTGATGGTAGCTTTTCAGTGCCACCTGCATGGCTGTAAGGCTGATTTACAGATACGTGGTGTATTTTACTAATGGGAAGAGCTGAATCAGGATGTTTTCCCTGAACCATGAACTAGTGAATTATACCAGCAGTACCCGAGGGGCTGATCACACCAGCAACTATGTGAGGGGCCTGGAGCATGAGTGTGATGGGGAATGGCTGAGGGACCTGGGGGGTTTAGTCTAGAGAAGTTCTCAGGGCGACCTCACTGCTCTCTATAACTGCCTGTCAGGAGGATGAAGCCAGGAGGTGGTTCCTCCCAAGTGACAAGTGACAGAAGAGGCAATGGCCTCAAGCTGCACCAGGGAAGGTTTAGACTGGATGTCAGGAACAATTCCTTCCCCACAGGGTGCTCGGGCATTGGAACAGGCTGCCCAGGACAGAGCTGCAGTCACCGTCCCTGGAGGTATGTAAAGGTTTGTAGACGTGGCACTTTGGGACACGGTTTAGCGGTGGCCTTGGCAGCACTGGGACAACAGTTGCACTTGATGATCTTAAAGGTCTTTTCCAACACGGTTGATTCTATGATTCCATGAATATGTGTAATGATATAACCATAAATAATCAAAATAGGTGCTATACAGCTATAATAAACCCCATAAATACCTATATATACAATACACATATACATACAAGCTATGTGTGCATACGTGCACACACTACAGCACCCACTGCCCGCCCCCGAACCCCAGCCGGGCTCAAGCAGCCCCAGCGCCTTCCATGGGCTCTTTAAGGGGGCGGGCACGTACTGCAGGGGTCGCGCTGCGTGTCCTCTGATTGGTCGGCGCAGCGAGCGCCGCTGGTGTGTTTCCTTGGAGCCGGAGGGGCGGGGGAGAAGAGGGGAGCAGCGCGGCTGCTGATTGGCTACCGCTGCGCAGCGCCCGCTGCCCCTTTAAGAGAGCGGAGCGGCCGCTTCCGGGAACGGTTGTGTTGCGGCCCGGAGGTGCGGGCCGTTCCCCGGTGCTGCGGAGAGGGGCGGCACTGGGGTCGGTGTGTCCAGCGGCGCTAGCGCTGCCGCTGTCCGTCGTTCCGGAGGGTGGAGGCGGCGGGGACCTGTTCCCCCAACCGGCGGGTGAATGGCGGCTGTGGATGATCTCAAGTTCCAAGGTAAAGGTGCGAGCGGTGGGTTTGGGGCCCGGCTGACGGGGCGTTGAAAGGCGGGGAAGCGTTTCTGAACGTTCTCCGGGTAACAGCTGCGTTTGGCAGAGGGTGTCGGGGGTGTCTCCAGCCCCTGAGAGGAGATTGTGCGGTGGGGAGCTGAAAACCGTGAGCGGGGTTGACCAGACCCCGGTGTGGTGGGGAGTGGAAGCTGCGAACAGGCGGAGTGCTCTGTAGTTTGGAACGGACCGTAGGTCCTGACTTGTGTACTTTATGACAAGTAAATGTAGGTCTGAAATAAGTCAGTTTTGGAGAAGATTAAAATGAGCCATTTCTATAGTGTCTTTAGAGAGGCGCCTTCCCTTTGCCGTTGCAGCGACCTGCAGGCCCTTGGACTGGGGCTGGCCTCAGGAAGGAGAGGCTTTGGTTGAGCACGGTGCAGATTAGCAGGAAGGACTCCCTCATGCTTTATTAACCAAGTAAATGCTCAGCCTGATCCCTGTCAGTTTGGGCTTTAAGACACAGGTTGCATTTGACAAGCTCCAGCTATTGATGGATCCCTCCTTGGGCCATATAGGAGGGGTCTTAAAGTAGTTTCTTGAGCCACGAGAATGGAAGCGTTGGTAGCTTGATCATTGCCTGTCTCGTAATGTACTTATTTGCAGAATTTGACGATGCAGCTAATTTGCTTGCAGCAAATCCTGATGCCACCACAATAAGCATCGATGAGCCAGAAATCCCCAAGAATCAGCCCAGCCGCCTGCAGGAGCCCAGGAGAGAAGAGGATGATGAGTTACTGGGGACCGATGACTCTGATAAAACAGAGGTGATGCTCTTACCCCTGCAGTGCCTCCATTGGCACATCTGCAGATCATGCTGACAGCGCTGAGAGGTTTCTAGGTGGCACCAGGGCATTGTGCTGGGTGACTGAACACTCTGCTTCTTCTCCCTCACAGGTTGTGCAGGTTGTGTTGGCTCTTCAGCTGATGTTGTTTGCAGGCCAGGAAATAGTACTGCAGTGGTGGTGATTTAAGTTGAGTCGATATGCCAGGAGATGAGCACAGCAGCAGCTGAAAATAAGTGATAGGACAAGGTGGAATGGCTTTAAACTGAAAGAGAGTGGATTTAGATTAGATATAAGGAAGAAGTCCTCTGCTGTGAGGTACTGGCACAGGGTGCCCAGAGAAGCTGTGGCTGCCCCATCCCTGGCAGTGTTCAAGGCCAGGTTGGACACAGGGGCTTGGAGCAAGCTGCTCTAGTGGAAGGTGTCCCTGCCTGTGGCAGGGTGTTGGATCTGGATGAGCTTTAAGGTCTCTTCCAACACAAACCAGTCTGGGATTCTATGGTCTATGAAAGCCCAGCAGTGTACTTATTCCTGTTTGTTTTGCTGTGGGCTTTGTGACTCTGGCAGGAGAGCAGAAAACTGTTTGAAACAGCCAGGGCTTGTTATAAGAGTTCAGCTTATGCAGCCATTGACAACAGTGAGGGAGCTTGTGATGCTGATGAAGGTGTGTGTTATGATGTGGCAAAAGGTGGTATCAGGCTGCTCTTTGGAATCCCAAGCCACTGTCCTTGCGGGGAGATAAGAGTCCAGGTGCGGCTAACATAGACAGTAGAGTGGGAAAGGGAAAATGTTAAATAATTCATAGTATGTGCTACCCTGTTAAGTTTGGTTTTTATCTGGGTACAGAAATTGTAGACTCATAAAGTCACAGACTAGTTGGGGTTGGAAAGGACCTTAAGATCATCCAGTTCCAACCCCCCTGCCAGAAGCAGGGACACCTCACACTAAACCATGTCACCCAAGGCTTCGTCCAACCTGGCCTTGAACACTGCCAGGGATGGAGCACTCACAACCTCCCTGAGCAACCCATTCCAGTGCCTCACCACCCTCACAGGAAAGAATTTTTTCCTTAGATCCAATCTAAACCTCCCCTGTTTCAGTTTGAACCCATCACGCTTTGTCCTGTCACTGCAGTCCCTAATAAAGAGTCCTTCCCCAGCGTCATTATAGGCCCTCTTCAGACACTGGAAGGCTGCTATTGTTTAAATGAACATTTATATATAAAATATAGAAATATCTAAATTATAAATATAAAAATAGATAAATATATAAATTGCATGCTTGTCTCATTTTCTCTGTTGCCTTTCCCACAATGCAGCTGCTTGCAGGACAGAAGAAAAGTGCCCCTTTCTGGACATTTGAGTACTACCAGACATTCTTTGATGTGGACACATACCAGGTGAATACACTCCAGAGGAGAACTGTTGTCTGAACTGTGCTTTATCCAGACACTGAGGTTTTTCTTCCTGTTTGCCTTTTCAGTCAGGCAAATCTGTCTGTTTTCACAGGTCCTGGACAGAATCAAAGGTTCAGTTTTCCCAGTACCAGGGAAGAACTTTGTAAGGCTCTATATCCGCAGCAATCCTGACCTTTATGGTAGGTGTGAGGGGTGAGAATTTATCTTTTGTGATAAATGGTGTGAGTTTGCATCTTTTTACTTGCTAACCTTAAAAGAGAGAGGGCAGAGGAGTTAGTGAACTTGTTGGTTTCCTTTTAAGGTCCCTTTTGGATATGTGCCACGCTCGTCTTTACCATTGCTGTTAGTGGCAATCTCTCAAACTTCTTCATCCATCTGGGCAAACCAACGTACCACTACGTGCCCCAGTTCAGAAAAGGTTTGTAAGTGCTTGATACAGTCCTGAGATCGTGGGTTTGATTATTCAGTTTGGGTTTTCTTTGATTGATTGGTTGTGGTTTTTTTTTCTAATGGGCTAATGAAGTAATACAAAAGCCAGCTCACAGCTTTGATTTAGCAGTCTTGTGATTGATTGTTCTTTCTGAATCTTGCAAGATGTGCAATGAGGCCTTTGCAGTGGGCCGTAACTGGCAGAACACCAACCCTCCAGAGCATAAAGTAGTTGCAGGGTTTTAGTAGAGCAAGCAGGAGTAATTCAGGCAGTTAATTTTCTAGCTTAGTAAATGCCCCCTTGTACAGAGAGTAAAAGCTCAACAGTCCCCACTGTTGTGCTTTTGTAGGTGCCTTTCTCCAAGGAGCCTGCAGGCCTCAGACAGACAATGACTAAAGTAAGCATCTCCCATATCACCTACCAGGGGCTGGAAGTTGTTACCTTCTGCCACACTCAAAAGTTCCTCAACTGAAACATGCCCTGGGGAGCTCAAAGGGAGGAGGCAGCTGTCTATAGCTGTCTTTGTAGTGTGGAGGAGGCTGCTGTCCCTGCAGAAGCACATGGCTTCTGGTTGTTTCCAAAATCCACAGCATACTTGAAAGAGTGCTGCCTCTTGGGACTCCAGTCACTTGAATCAGTTCAGCTTTAACACTCGTGTCTCTGTTCTCTTTGAATTTTGCAGCATGCCTGCATTCTATTCTCATTTTTCAGTAGCTATTAGTAGCTGAATTCCTATTTCTAACTAAGTTTCTGTTCTCTGTGGCTCTTCCTTTCACACTGACCCCAATAGCATTTTGGACACCGGGTGTAGTAAAAAACCTGACGATGACAAGTGAATGCTTTCTGAGCCTTTACTTTTAAACTAACTTGAAGAGCTGGCAAAGTAGTAGGTGTAAACTGGATATAAATACAAAGTCCTCAGTTTATTAATAATTCAAACTTTATAATTTGAAAGTAACTTCAAGAGTAGCTTTCTAGTTTCAGGCTAACTGCTTTGATTCTGGCTGGTATTCTAAGTAAAACATTAAGCTTTCTTGTTGTATTTCCAGTGTCCATAGCAGCAACAGCCATTTATGCATATGCTTGGCTTGTTCCCCTTGCTCTCTGGGGGTTCCTGATGTGGAGGAACACTAAAGTCATGAACATTGTCTCCTACTCGTTCCTGGAGATAGTGTGTGTGTACGGCTACTCCCTCTTCGTTTATATTCCCACAGCGGTACGTATGGCCTGAAGAGTGCACCTCTGTTCCCTGCCCTGCAAAGAGGTCCTGCTTTAGAAAGTTTGCTGTTTCTTATAATGTTATTCATCTTAACCAAAATCTTGGGGTCCAGGCAAATCATTTGCTCCTTTTTTTTGTCTATGATAAAGCTTATGGAAGCTTGTCTACTGTAAAGATGTCTTGGGGGTCCTGGAAAAGCCCAGGACAGGTCATTTTCCTAGAGGCAGCACATCCAAGCAAGGGTGCTGTTGGTGAGCCCAGCAGGCAGCCTGAGCCAGCTTCAGGAATCGGGATGTTTGTGTCCCCAGTTACAGTCATTGTGCAGGATGGTAATGCTGATGGACCATCCTGGACCACTCTGGCAAGGAGCAGGTCCTGGAGGGAGTGCCATAACTCAAGGGACATCCTCCTGTCATGTCCAGGAGCTCAGCACTGCAGTTTTGTTTTCCTCAAGTAATAATCAGATAAGGCATGAGTTATATTGTGCACAAACTAGCTGGAAGTGCTTAAATGTCACAGAATGATCCATCAAATACATGAATCCCCATTTCCTAACAACCCTTTTCCTCCCTCTTACAGATTTTATGGATCATTCCACAAAAAGTGGTGCGCTGGGTGCTGATGATATTCTCCCTGTGCCTCTCTGGCTCTGTTTTGGTGATGACCTTCTGGCCTGCTGTCCGAGATGACAACCGCAGGGTTGCGCTGGCAACTGTGGGGACTGTTGTTCTGCTCCATGCCCTGCTGGCTGTGGGCTGTTTGGTATGACACTGCCTTCCCTTTCCTCTAAGCTGGTATTCCCTGGGGCTGCTGACATGTTACAGTGTAGGAAAGGAGGAGTTGGCTGCTTGCTGGAAAAGCTTTCTTAATAAAGAAAGAAACAGAACTTCTGAAAAAACTCCAAAATAAAAGTTCCATTTATTTTAAATAAGGAAAAACTGATGCCAGTCTGACTTTGACAGTGGCAGTAACAAAGTGCATAATGAATTATAGAATCAGAGAATATATTGAGTTGGGCCCATAAGGATGGAGTCCAACCCCCACAGAATCACTTGCAGAACAGTCTTAAATTTACATGGAATTTGGCATAGTATCAGCAAAGCATTAATCTTTACAGTATTCAGTTAAAGTTTATTCCAGTGAATACCATGCTTAGTCCTTTGAAATGATTGAATGTTCAGTATAAAGTGCGTGCTTAGAATTTTACATATGAAAATACAAACCTGCTAGAACTTAGTAAAGTATCAGCATTATGAGAACAGAAGACCCTAATGCTATTGAAATATATAATGATGAGTACTTGAATTATTTGTTGTTTCCTCACTGCAGTAGGTAGAATGGCATCATCCAGGTTTCAGTGCAGTTCCACCTCAGCTTCCAGAGTAGGTAGATTTGGTTCCCTGCAGCTCAGTGTGCAGGCAGGCAAAGGCAAAACACAGCTCTAGTGTTAGCAGGTAGCAGCTAACTTTTTTTAGAGCAGATATAAGGAAGCTCTTCCCTTGAGGGTGCTGAGGCGCTGGCACAGGGTGATGGCCCAGAGAAGCTGTGGCTGCCCCATCCCTGGCAGTGCTCAAGGCCAGGTTGGACACAGGGGCTTGGAGCAAGCTGCTCCAGTGGAATGGGTCCCTGCCTGTGGCAGGGGTTGGAACTGGGTGACCTTTAAGGTCTCTTCCATCACAAACCAGTCTGGGATTCAGCGGGGCTTCTGTCACAGGAGGCTGCCTGAAGCCTCACTGGTTAAAACAGCAAAAGGTCAAATATTTGCCATCAGTCCTTTGCAGTACAGGTCTTTCTCAAGGGCCTTTGCTGCTAATTGTTATATTTAAAAGTACTGTTCAGAGCACCACTTTAGTTGACCATTTCTAATCTGCTAAAACCAGGAAAGATCCGAATTTGCCATTTCAGTGCTGTGTTTGTACCTTGTGAAATTGGGTATGGAGAGGAAGAGCTGGGATGAGGCAGAACTGTTTGTTTCCCCCTAAACAGTCTTTCTGTCCTCTCTATAACACAGGCGTACTTTTTTGATGCCCCTGAACTGGATTTTCCTGCACCTATCATCCCTGCTCACAATGGAACAACAGTAATAACAAAGAGCCTGTAAATAAGGTAAAGAACCCAACCTAAACTTGCTTGTGTCATCATCACAGCCATCTTGAAACTCCTCCCCATTACTGCGGTAGAATGGAAAAGGATTTAACAGCCCAATGTTGCCAAAAATATATAAAAATACTCTTTTGCAGTTCTAAGTATAGCCATAAAACTGTGAAGGACTGATGAACAAAGACATGTTATCTTTCTTTTCTTTTAGGTTTACTCTTGGTGAAGAAACACACATTAAATAAGCAGCCCCACAGATCCTTTCAGAGATGTTGTTTGGCTTTTTTTTTCCCCTTTAATCCCATATAAAAGCCCAAAAGTGTTTTTACTGCACAAGTAAAACTTAAGCAATAAACTATTCTACTCCTATTTTCCTTTCCTTTAATGTTAAAAGTAAATTGGATCTTTCCCCCCCCTCAATGTTTGTGATGTGTTTCAGAGCAGCAGCTCTGTGTTTGGGGGAGATCTGTGTGTCTCTGAGCAGAGCCACCCCTATGGATCGCATTCCTGATGTGGGATGGTTTGAGGTTTGGTTCCTGGTAGCTGGGAGTGCTGCCAGCGGCAGATGACTCTTGAATCCTGTTGGAAAGCTGAGATGTGGAACAGGCCCAGGGAAAGGCTCACAGACATGCATGCAGAGGCCAGACTGCTGCAAGTACATCAGCCACGGGTGTTTGTGTATGCGCAAACAGGAGTATTTACTGACTAGAAGCTCTATTGGGTTAAGTAGTAAAAGAAAATATATCTGGTCAAATGCACCAAGCAATAATGGTCATAGAAAACAACCAGCTGAGCCTCAGCCTAATCATGCAGATTGGTTTTAGCTTTCCTCCTGCAAACCCGGTTTCTCATCCCAGGTGCCTATTGAGGATTCGCTATGAATTTCAGCATTTAGGTAGAAATAGGTGCCTTACAGTGTCCCCTGGTGCCTGTGAGGCGCTGTGTTCATGCAGTTATTTGTCTCGTTCAGATCACAACACCCATTTCTCCACCTGTACAGCAACTTTAGGTTATTTTTCCACTGAAGCCCACGGGGACGTGCAGTGAGAAGGGATGTTGTTGTGTAAGAGGACAGTCCCATGTTCCACGGATATGAGGAGGGCATCTCCACGTGTGCTGGACACTGTTTCTGGGAAGAGAGTGAACTGTTGATCTTAATCTTTTACATTACTTTTGTCTTTTAAATCCTGCCTACGCTCCCCACACCTCTGAATAAAGCGTCTGAAGGTGATTTGGGTCTCCTTTTGTGCATGAAATACCCAACGGGGAGGGTTTGGAAAGAGGTGGGAGACAAATCCCTTGAGGATTTGCCACCACCGAGGCTCTGCCGCACCTCTAAAGCGGTGCCCTCCGTGTCCCTGCTGTTTCCCGGGCACAGCCCAGCAGTGCTGACGGCCCCTCACAGGCCAACTTGTTGCTCAAGGACCCGGGGCAGCCCCGGTTCCCTCGGGGCGGGCGGAGCCGCGCCGGTACCCGGCTATGTCCGAGCATCCCTCAGGCCTCCATACGCTGCCGCGACGCGGCCCCGCCCCACCCGCCAGGACCTGTATCCTCATTGGCCAGCCGAGCTGTCACTTCCACGCAGGAGGCGGGGAGAACCGGTCTCCGCGTCTCCCATTGGCTGCTCACCGCTAATCATCCCGGCGTGCGGCGGAAGTGGCGTGCACCGGCAGGGGTGGCCGTTGAACGGCGGAGACTTTGAACGGCGGCGGCGCGGGCGGCAGGGTCCCGGCCATGGACCCCGGGGCAGGAGCGGGCCGGCAGCGAGCGCTGCTCCGACAGGTGAGTGAGGGGCCTGAGGCTGTGGGGTCTGCGGGTCCCGGACCCCGTTCCCCGCGGCCCCTCACGCTGTCCTTCCCGCAGGTGCTGGGCTGGAGGGTGGCGGCCGCCGTCGCCTGGTCCGTGCTGCTGCTGCCCGTCTGCACCGCGGCCTTCGTCGTGCTCAGCGGCCTCGACCCCTTCCACCCGGTGCGCTGGATCTCGAGTAGGTGCTTGCGGTGTGTTTGCGGGTCTTCCCCGGCTGTGGTTTTGGGCTCGGGCTCGGATAAGGGGAACTGGCTGGGGCGTGTGTAACGTTCCCGCTTTGGGGGGTTTTTGATTGATCTTTGACGTTTGAAATGTAACTTTCTGAATCACAAGTGGAATGCCCGAAATAGCCGCTCTGCATGGTGAGGGTGTGCGCACGGAACATGGGGATCTCACAGAGCCATAGAACGGGTTGGAAGGGACCTTAAAGCTCACCCAGCTCCAACCCCTGCACGGGCAGGGACCCCTTCCACTGGAGCAGCTTGCTCCAAGCCCCTGTGTCCAACCTGGCTTTGAACACTGCCAGGGATGGGGCAGCCACAGCTTCTCTGGGCCATCACTCTGTGCCAGCGCCTCAGCACCCTCACAGGGAAGAGCTTCTCACTAGTAATATCTAATATCTATTTTAATAGCTAATCATCAGCCTCCTTTCCCTAATCTCAAATCAGTTTAAAGCCATTCCCCTTGTCCTGTCCCTATAGGCCCTTGTCCCAAGCCCCTCTCCAGGTTTCTTGCAGCCCCTTTAGGCACTGGAGCTGCTCTCAGGTCTCCCCTTCAGGAGCCTTCTCTTCCCCAGGCTGCCTCAGCCCAGCTCTCTCAGCCTGGCTCCAGAGCAGAGCTGCTCCAGCCCTCACAGCATCTTCATGGCTTCCTCTAGACTCACTCCAACAGCTCCACGTCCCTCCTGTGGTGTTGCCCCAGAGCTGGACACAGGGCTGCGGGGTGGGGGTGGGGAGTCTTAGAAGGGCAGAGTAGAGGGAGAGAATCTATTTCCTTAGTTTCTTTAGATGAGAACTTGGTACCTGCGATCATTTAACTGCTCAGAGAGACCTCATTTCTATTCTCCTTTAAAAATAGCAAAAGCCCAGAAGAAACAATTAGAAGGTATTTACCTTTCAGGTGTCACTGTCTGGTTGCAGGTTTTATTAAGTGAAGGGAGGCTGTGTTAGTTGAGCTATAGTTTAAGTAACTTTAAAAGATTTTCTTTTTTAAAACAAAATTGAGTGCTCAGTTATTAAAAACCCCAACCAGTTATGAGGGTATAAAATAGTTTCTGTAAAATTTAATATGGTTTTATGCAGGAATATTTTGCAGCTAGGCAGCTCTGTTGGGAGATTATAGTCTATTAAACATTACTCCCCTTTATGCCCTTACTGGACTATTGCTAACTGCGTAAGTGTTCTTTTTTGTTGGTCCTTGTGTCACTGTCGTGTTACTGCAATCTCACACACAATAATGACTTTCTTATTTTGTATTTTAGATTCTTTCAATGATTTGTATACTTCCTACATCATCTTTTGTATCCTCCTTATGTCTTTGGTGACTCTAGTAGTAAGCATCTTCAACGCTGAGTTTTATGCAGGTGGGTTATGTAAATTGCTGAGCTGTCTGTGATACCCAAATGAAATAGGATAGCAGTTTAAAAGAGATGTGTATTTAAGTTTGATGTACTTAACATTGGTAAATTTCCTTTTAAATTAATATAGATAATATATAAAGCTTATTTTTAAGTAAATCATCCCAGATTCCTGCTTACCTCATGGCTGAGACCCTCTTAACTGAGCTGCTTCATTGTTTTCGTTATCATTTAGACTGATTCCGACCGTGGAAAGTTCTTTGGTGATAAGAATGCTTTTCTGGTCTTTTAATGAAGGGTTTTATTAGTAACAGTTCACTCCTGGCTTTTATCCACAGTTGTGCCATCAATACCATGCTCTCGGATAGCACTGATAGGAAAAATTATTCACCCTCAGCAAGTTATCCATTCCGTTGTTCATGCTGTCATGGGAATGTTGGTTGCTTGGTGTGCTGCAGTGATGACAAAAGGGAAGTTCCAGTTTCTTGCTGTGCCCTGCACATGTTCAGAGAGGTAATTATTTGTCTGTGTGTATTAAAAACTGTATAAAGAACTTCTGTTGTAAAATGTCTTTACTGCTGGCTTCTTCCAAACAAAACCCTAGAATCTGAGTGCTATCAAAAATAAGCAATTATATGTTGATATCCTTTATATAAAGGATAGAAAATACCCTCCTATGTAAATGTTACAATACACAGAGAAATAACTGGGCTAGAAAAACTTAATTGCCAGGATTCTTAATGGAAAGTTGAATGATGACAAGTTGCTTGAACTTAAGACTTGGTCCTTTAGACTTTATGAGTATAGGAAGTATCTGCATGCATAAATTAGGTGGCAAAATTCATGCTTTAGGAAAAACTTACTGAGATATTGGAGGGACTCTTCATTAGGGACTGTAGTGACAGGACAAGGGGTAACGGGTTCAAACTGAAACAGGGGAGGTTTAGATTGGATCTAAGGAAGAAATTCTTTGCTGTGAGGGTGGTGAGGCACTGGAATGGGTTGGCCAGGGAGGTTGTGAGTGCTCCATCCCTGGCAGTGTTCAAGGCCAGGCTGGACGAAGCCTTGGGTGTCATGGTTTAGTGTGGGGTGTCCCTGCTTACGGCAGGGGGGTTGGAACTGGATGATCTTAAGGTCCTTTCCAACCCAAACTATTCTGTGATTCTATGTACTAATCAGGAAAGTAAAATCAGCTCATTTCTGATTAGAATTTCCTGCGGTTAGGACGATTTGTGTGTGTGTTTGTTTTGTAACCTCAGAATTAGTTCTAAGTTTTCTCTTTTAGCCTAGATGATGCTGCTCCTCAGCTGTGCCTAAATGAGTATCACCTCTTTTTTCTGCTTTCTGGAGCTTTCATGGGATACAGTTACAGCCTTTTGTATCTTATTAACAACATGAATTATTTGCCATTTCCAATCATACAGGTAAGATATGTCAATGGCTAGTGATCAAAAAAGCGTGGATTATTTATGTTTTGGGTATGGCAGTCGCAGCTGTCTGTTGGCCCGCTTTCACTAGTAGATAGAGTACATTCAGCTTTAAATGCTGATAGTGTTCATCTTCTTCCTTTTTGCTCAACTGTTTTCAAATGAACACAGAAATCTGGTGTGCTGAGCACATAAAGTTTGCATCCCTCTGATGCATGTGAAAAGCTGGCTGAAGTTGTCCACTGCAGAAAGTGGCCTGCAGGAAAGAGGCAGTATACACAAACTGAATATTAACTCCTGGAATTGACCACAATTCACCTAAAAGCTGAAAATCCTGACAGTAAAAAAACATAAGTGATGCTGTCAGTTGTAACTGGGTAGCAGCTCACTTGAAGTCTAAATAGCACATGAACACATCCAGAGCTCGTTCATGCCTGTAGCGCTATGGAAACTGCAATTCTATGAATCCCTTTGGAGGGGGAGGCTCTAGCAGTTCTACAGAAATCTACCAATGCAAAATGGTGAGGAACAGCTTCTGAAACATCATCCTAAAGATATTTCTTCTGTTGCTGTAGCCTTACAGCAGCCAATAGCTTTGCAAGATTCCCAGATTCCCAAAGTTCAACCAGTTTGGCAAAGGGTGTCTTCAGACAGGGTTGGTTGTGTTAGTGGAAAGCATTCAAATCATGACCATTCAGGTTATCAGCAAAGCAAGCTCCATTTTGGCAATGCTGTAACTATAGTATTTTTAAAAATGCTTTCATTGAAATATATTTCTTTTTAATGTAACTTAACCAAGTAAAATAAAATTAAATCACGTTGGTTTCATTTCCATGCAGTGTCAGATGGGATGCTTTAGTCATTTGGAAAAGCATCAAATTATTTGTATGGTGTCAGTGGTTTTAGTGCCTGGAGGATTACTGACTTTCTAATTCATCCTTGTCTGAATTTTCCCTATATTTTAATGGGTCTCATCTAATCTAACTGAAATCTAATAAAATCAACAAAAAGATACATTTATTCTATGATAGCATCCTTCTAGTTTGTTCACCTGTGTATAGAGTCAATTTACCCTGTCATTCATTTTCATACTGCGGCAGATAGGAAAAGAGATGAAAAGCAGTGGCGATGATAAAATGGCAGAGATTGGGAGAACAGTAGGTGTAACACTTGGAATTCCATTAAACTAATCTGTTAAATTCATCCAGGCTTCAGGTTTTCAAGTACTTGTGGGGGTTCTTTTGTTCATTTCATTAATATGTCAGGAATGCAGAATACTGAATTATTTTGTGTTTGATTTCTAGCAATACAAGTACTTGCGTTTCAGAAGATCTTTGCCCCTCCTCATTAGACACAGTTGTGTGGAATCACTCTATTTTGTTAGAAACTTCTGTGCCACATATTACTTTTTTGGTAAGTGTTCCTACAGTTCTCTTATTGAATACTTTTGTATTTAATCCATCAGGCCTGTTATGCTATTGTTGCAGCCTTCTAGGTAACTTGCTGAAGGCACATTGACTTGTTTAAGCAAATAGAGACCTCACACCTCTCTAAAACAGTGGGAAAGTAATGGGGTTTGTACAGCAGTGTTTGTATGATGTCAGTTCTTGCAGCCTCACCTGAGCTTGTTTAGCATGTAAAAATTGTCTTCAAAGAGATTAACACCGTCTATGAGAATTTATTGTCTACCTGATAATACTATAATAAGATGATGTTATTCTAAAGAGAAGAGAATGGGGAACAGTAGTTTTATAATGTGAAGCCTGCCACTCTACCAAAAGATAAGCCGTTGTCTCTGGTGATCTCTTCTGGGCAGGACCTCTTGTTGCAGGCAGCTATGAAATAACTTTCACGTAAAAGAAGCTACCAAACAGTAATCAACTGGTGGTTGACAAGTGTGCATTTTCAAACCTGATGTTTGGGCTGCTGTTTACACAGCAGTCCTGATGTGTCATCACAAGATTATAACTCTGAAAACGTAGTGCAATTTATAGTGTAATAAAAATTATAGTCTAATAAAAAAAATAAAAATTATAGTGTAATAAAAATTTTAGTGTAATTTATATTCCATTTTTGCTAGAAATATTCCCAAATAATTTTTTAACATGGATAAACATCTCCATGCTTTGGACTGTTCCTTCAATGGTCTGATATTGCAAATGTAGTGTCACAGAGCTGGACCCGACATACCAGCAGTGGGCATGGCTTCACTATTTGTAATGTTACTACATTTCACTATTTTAAGAGTAAAAATTAGCAGTTTGGCTTTATTCTCAAGTGCCTTTTTTATTAGAGGAAGCTGGGGAGACAAAGGCTACCTCCCCTATGAAAATGAAGTGTGGTCTTTAAAACTGCGGTAAAAACCAATCTGTGCTGGTGAAGAGGACTTCCTAAAAATCAGGGATTTTTAATGGCTGCAATTATCCTCCCAAATGATGTCAAAATACGCTAGAATTATTTCCACTTTATTTACGTTAGGGGATAAATTAGGAGTATGGTGATTGTATATCAGTATCCATTAAGTCTTTAAAAGCACTTTGCTGCTGCCTGAGCTGTAGTGAGAATTAACATTAAATTGCTGTTAACCTTTTGTTGGTGAGGGAACACAAGTAACTCAGTGCTGAGAAGCCAGCAATAAAAGATAAGGTCTGCAGCTCTCAGTGTGTAGTTGCTGGCCTAAGGCTTTTTTTTCATTCTCTTATTTCTATTTCTTAGGAATCACCCTAACCAAAAAAATCCCGAAGGCAGATTGTTTCCTGGTACACAGGTGTTACAAGACCAGTTTCTTGTCTGTATCCATGCATGCTTTTGTCTTCTCTGTGGCCTTTTGTGTATGTTTTGCAGCGTTGTATTTGTTTCAGTGCTTCTCTTTGATCCCCTAGGTTACATTCCAAAGGTATGGATAAGTACCACGATGGATCTTCATATAGACAGGTAGGTAGTGCATTGTGCTGAAAACCAGGCGGGGGGAATGTTGCTCACAGCCCCTTTGAAGAAGTCCAGCTCAGCAACTGCCTCTGTGTGTAGCAGGACTGTTCTCTCCCCACAGAGAACATGGGCAGCATTAGGTACTTCTGAAGTTAATCCAAAAGGAACCAACAACCCGTTGTAGAAACCATAGAGTTATCATAGAACAGTAGAATGGTTTGGGTTGGAAAGGAGCTTAAGATCATCCAGTTCCAACCCCCCACCATGGGCAGGGACGCCTCGCACTAGACCATATTGTGCAAGCCCCATCCAACGTGGCATTAAGAAATGCTCTCTCCTGCATACCTAAGTCTCTGAAGTATTAGAAAGGCTCATTTGTCCAAATTGCATATATGTGTGTTATAGGGAAGCTAGAGTCTTAGTACCTGAGTTGACTAAAACTGTAATTGTTATTTAATATTTCTTTTCCTTAATTTCATAATACTCTCTTAACTTCACGTCATCACAGTTACCTGTTCTTTTTCAGTACCTCAAACGTCTTCAAGAAACTGTTGTTGCCAAAAAAGTAATGCAACTTCTATTCCAGCAGTTGTTGCTACTGTAACAGCTTAATATAGACATCTTCTGTAATAGAAATAACTCATCTCCTTGCTGGTATTTTTCCGCAGTAAATTGCATCCTCTTGACACTCTGACTGGCTTATTGGATATCTCCTTGTTTTACCATACCTGGTTATGTGGCGTGTTTCTTCTGATTACCTGGTACATTGCATGGTTACTCTTCAAAATCTTTGCTACGGAGGTTAGTACTTAGTGACTGCTGAAGGTGGAACATCAGTGTTTCTCAGATAATGCTTTCTTTTCAGAAGGAGTTTTACTATAATTATTATGGATTCTTGAATTTTCAAAGCCTGTACTATAGATAGTAGCCAATAACTGAACAGTTGAGAGAGATCTGGGTACTGGCTTTCCCTTTCTCTCCTTATAGCAAGACAAGCCTGTGATGCTTACAAAATCAATGCTTTGTTATTGCCACCTTCTTACTCCTCTGCTTCTGTTTCCGTGTTCCCCTTCTCCTGTTCATGTTTGCTGTTAAATCAGTGCAGATGCTGTTGGGGCCACCCAAGCAAAAAACCACTTAGTGCTTCATGGAGTCTGCACCATGTTCTCTGTCCTCTGTTGGTGCCAAGACAAATGAGCGAGTGCCAGGCCTGTATGTGTTGGGCAGAGCTCACTAGCTTGGTTTCTAAATGCGTATCCATGCAGTGATGTTTTATTTGAGTGTGAGACAGCTGCAGGTTCCATGGGACGATAATATCCAGAAGCTGCATAGCTCTGAATCCAGTTTTACAATAGGAAAGAGAACAAAATTATATCTGTTTTCTGGGAGCTAAGCTCTGGAAAGCTCAAATTTAAGCAAGCCATCAAAGCACATGGTTCTCCAAAGCAGAGATGTGTTAATCTAATTCAGGCTGTGGTATTGAAATAGTCTTCAAGCAATCCTGAGAATTAAGACACTTGTGCTTTTTCATTCAGTCAGAAAGTTGCAAATTAATATGGCTAAAAAAGGACCATTTAAATAGATAATGAATCGTATTGGAATAAATGCGTGACTGTGATTGAAGAGGGGGGGTGAGAAATAAATCTTGCCAGCAAAGAACTGGAGAAGATTTGATCTTTTTCGACAAACCCAGTTATTTCTTTATAAGAATACAGAGGGGAAAAAAAGTTCACCTAGCTTGATTTTAATTTTTAAATGTTCCTAGACTACAGATTAGTAGGAAAATAAAGTGAAATGTAAATCCTAGATCAAGATACTGGTGCAAAGCACTCTTATGGAATGAAATGGCACACAGTGCTTGTTGGAATGTTAGCTTTCATTCAAAAGGCCTAGTTGTGACTGCATGGAGCAAAGATTAAGAACGGGTCAAGCATAACTGATGTAATGATGTGTCAGAATCAGTAGATGGCTCCAAAACCAGCTCTTGAGGTGTGAACACCCTGTTTCAGAGGGCAGAAGTTGAAGCACCAGTGAACACTGTGTCAGTGTCTGTTAATTATTGTATTGCTTATAAAACTGTGAAAGACGAAAGAAACATCCAGCTGTGAAGGTATAAAACAGGTTTTGCCCTTTTGACTGTTGAACAAAAGATTGCTCTACCCACACGATGACTTTTTTAATGAGCTAAAACCTCTCCTAATCTGATTGTAAATATGTACAGACCCCACTTTAGTAACACTTTGAAAGCAATTGCTACCTTAAATTTCAATTTCATAGGCTGGAAACAAAGGAGAGTGAATCTAGGCTGTGTGTAATGAGTACAGTAACACAAAACTGACCCCTAGGCTGTGCCCAGATTGGTCCATACTAAATAGTATTCAATAGATGCAATGTTTGATGGAATGTTTGATACAATGTAAGCACTGCCATTTACATTGTAAATGTTGTAGCTACAAGAACAGAAATTCCATTGAAACACAGAATAAAATAAATAAGAATTCCTTAGTTTATCAGTGAAAGAGTGAAAGAATTTCTTTTATTATTTGGTGAAAGAACCCCTAATACTTCACCAGCATGGTTACACTGCTAAAGACAAACAGTGCTGCTTTGATTTCAGTCTTGTTCCTAAATATGGTTTCACTGTTTTTTCCTGGGAAACCTTAGAATGGTTTGGGTTGGAAGGGACCTTAAAGCTCATCCAGCTCCAACCCCTGCCAAGGGCAGGGACCCCTTCCACGGGAGCAGCTTGCTCCAAACCCCTGTGTCCAACCTGGCCTTGAGCACTGCCAGGGATGGGGCAGCCACAGCTTCTCTGGGCACCCTGTGCCAGCGCCTCAGCACCCTCACAGGGAAGAACTTCTGCCTCAGAGCTCAGCTCAATCTCCCCTCTGGCAGGTTAAAGCCATTCCACTTGGCCTGTCCCTACAGGCCCTTGTCCGAAGCCCCTCTCCAGCTTTCAGTAGGCCGCTTTAGGCACTGGAAGCTGCTCAAAGGCCTCCCCAGGGCCCTCTCTTCAGGTTCAGTAACCCCTGCTCTAACAAGCTCTAACCCAGTTAAGAGGACTTTCTTTCCATATTGATTTGATGCCCCTAACTATAAATTATTTGTGTACATGGAAGGAATTTGAAGATACCTGGGGTGGTTGGTTTTTTTTTTTCCCCCTTAAGATTTCTCCATTTTAAACATAAGGAGCAAAGTCCTTCTGTTTTTTATCTTAGAAATCTCAGGCTAGTTTTTAGTCAGTTGAAGCTTTTATGTGCTTTTGTAGTTTATCGTCTGACAAGTAACAGCATTGGATATGTTTTGTCATAAAAGGTCTTTGTTGTATTTTGCTCTGTATAACACAACTTCTAATGTTTCTGTTTAGACACATCATTTTCCTGTCCAGCCAACTTTTGCTGAGGAGACAGACCAGTGCCTGCCTAAAATCCTAAACAGCAATCCTCCCCTCATTATAAAGGTAACTGCATTCCCACCATGCTCCCAGTGAGGTGTGTGCTGAGAGGTCGTTTCTCAAAGTGTGCGATCAGATCTTCCAGGCACCAGTTACTTTAACTGGGGAGCTAGTTCTTTCAAAGCTGCCTCAGAACGGGAGGGTGATGCTTCACGGTGAAAATCGGTTTAGTAGTGACATCTGCTGGTGTTCACCACACTGTTACTCTAAGCTAAGGACAGACTAACATAGTCACAGGCAAGATCTGTCTGCAGCAGAGCTGTGTTAGTGTGTATTGATGTAAAACAAACAGGTTAGTGACATTCAGGCTCCTTTAAACTCTTTCAGCTTGTCAGATAAGCAGGTGTTCTGCCAAACCTTTGTACACTCTCAACACTTTGCCCCTGCTGCTTACATTTGAGCTCTTACATGGGTGTTTTCTCATGACATTAGAAAGATACTTCCACATTTATGCTGGAATTTGGGTTTTTTCTTTAAAAAGAAAATATTGAAAAGCTACTTAAAACCTGTGAGTAAGGAAGAGTGAATTTGGTCTGACTATGGTAATCGTTGATGGGATTCACAGATTCTAATACTTGGAAATTGGAGGCTTCAAAAGGTATTGTGTAAATAAAGATGAGGATATTTTTCTGCCCATTCAAAATCCACATTTACTGATTTTTACAGATCTCTAATACTGGAGATGGATGAGGCTGCAGTCCATTTGAATCCTTTTTTAAGCTTTGCTGCGTTATCAAAGGATGGGTGGGGAAGAGTCAAGCGTAGCACAGTTAAAGGGAGAGGAAGTCTAATTTATAATCTCAGCAGTTACTAAAGTGTATAGTTTATAATTGGGTTTTCCATAGTGTGAGTTATCTGGTTATTTTTGGTTTGCCACATTAATTACTTCATCACTTGAAAAAGCAGTGTTGGGTCTGGTACTGTACAGCACACTGCCTAGTGGGCTCTAGCTTGCATGATCAGTTCTTTCCTTAGACCTTTTTGTGTCTTAGGTTCTTTCTGTCTGAGCAGCTAGCTGCTAAGATCAAAAGTAGTGTTAGATCTTCTTTAACTCCAAGGAAACAACATATTGGTAGCTACCTGAAGCTTGGCTAACTCAGCAGCTTCATCCAGAGTGGTTCTGGGGGAATGTGTGCAGTCATTTACCTCCTTTCTTTTTCTGTTACGTGGCTGATTTTAATCCGTGTGAACTCACTCTTTGTTAGGGATCACCATTGTATGGATGACTACCTTTTGGGTTTGTTTTTTTTTTAAGGAAATGCATTGGACTTTGCATGCACTAAAACATTTTCCTTTTTTTGTAGTTCTTAGCATTGCAAGACTTGATGTTGCTTTCCCAGTATTCCCCTGTTCGACGACAAGAAGTCTTTAGCCTTAGTCAGCCAGGTAATTGCAAAACAACTAGTGATTCGTTTTCTTCCTTGGAGTAGTGTTAGTCAAAATGCTTTTACGAGTTATTGACACTGTGAGGCATGCTACGTAAGCCAGGAGACCTCATCCCTATGGTGCCTTTTCCAAAAGGATGCTTAATGATCTAAATTCATATTGTTTCATCTCCAAAACTTAACAAACTCTGCTGCTTGTTGTTTGATCTAAATGACAGCTATGAGGAAACACAGGTCTTAGGGTATTGACACCACCAGTCCCATAGTCCAAACTGAATAACCTAACAGATGCATATGAAAGTGTAACATTGAGATATGAGGTAAAATCAAGCATGAATAGTGAGTCACCACTGGAGCTGTGAAAGTAAACAACGGTTGTAATTTTAGTTAGTACGTCAGCCTCTTGCTATATATAAAGATATACAAAGAGAAGGTCAATGAAAACTGCTTAGAAGCCTTCAGGAACTTTTTGTTCCACCTTATCAGGAATTCTAGTATTTGTACTACTTCAGAACTGTTTACCATCACCATTGATACTACTTGATTCATTTTAGTTGTTTAGTGATTTTAAATCTGATGGCCAGAACTACCTGTTTTCTGCTTGCTTAGCAAGTTTCACTAAAGTCTTTTTGGAGTTATCCATTGGCAGAAGGATAGAATCTTTCCATGTTTTCATCTTCCCCTCAGTATAAATAAGCTATCACAGTGAAAGTGCCCTGTGTGTTCTTAGAAATGGACTGGTACTATAGCTTCGAAGCTTATGCTGAGAGCACACAGGCACTGTCAGAACAGTTACAAGGGTGAGCATGTGGGTTAAACACTCCTGCTGTGTTTCCTTTTGTGTGCATGCTGCTAGGTGGGCACCCACACAACTGGACTGCGATATCAAGAGAGTGTTTGAATCTTCTGAGTGATCTGACCCAGAGGCTGATCACACAGCAGGAGGCTGCAGCAGCAAATGGGAGAGCAAAGCTGCCAGCAGGAGAGCTGAAAATACCTCTGCAGACTCCAGGTATGTGAGGAAACACTCATAACAGTTCATAAAGCAGGAAAGTATCAATGGATTACATAGGCACATTAGTCTCAATTCAGTTGTATGGGGAAAATCAGGCATGGGGTTTTCTGCAAATAAATACAGACAGATTCTCTTCCCCCAGTTGAATTCAAGGCATTCTGATTGAAGTAATCTAAAATAACTGGAAAACTTAGAAAGATCATCTTTACTCAGTTTACTTTGCATGGTGTTGTGTTCAGTACAGTGTTTTTTCCACACTTGCATCAATTAACAGAGTCTAATTATTCCTGATTTTGTAACCTAGTACAGGGAGAAGTTAAGTCTTGCCAAGAGATGCTCTGTAATGTACATAGCTGCTCTTATGATTAGTTTAAGATGGTAAAATCAGGCTTTGTTTTGTTGTTGTAGGGACTTTGAATGTAGAATCATAGAATTGATAAGGTAAAAAAAAACCCCTTTAAGATAATCAAGTCCAACTGTTAATCCAGCACTGCCAAGTTCACCACTAAACCATGCCATAAAGTGCCACATCTACATGCCTTTTAAATATCTCCAGGGACATTTGACTCCACTTCCCTGGGCAGCCTGTCCAATGGCTGACAACCCTTCCATGGAAGAAATTGTTCCTAATCTCCAGTCTAAGCCTCCCCTGGCACAGCTTTGAGGCCCTTACCTCTTGTCCCATCATTTCTTAATTGGGAGAAGAGACAGACCTCCCCCTTGCTCCATCTTCCTTTCAGGTAGTTGTAGAGAGCAATAAGGACTCCCCTGAGCCTCCCTGTCTCCACGTTAAAGAGCCCCATTCCCCTTAGCTGTTCCCCATCACACCTGTGCTCCAGGCCCTTCACCAGCTCCATTGCTGTTCTCTGGCCCTGCTCCAGCATCTCAATGTCTGTCTTGTAGTGGGGCCCAGAACTGAACGTGGGATTTGAAGTGCAGCCTCACCAGTGCTGAGTTACAGGGGCATAATCACTGCCCTGGCCCTCCTGGCCACACTATTTCTAGTGCCATTGGCCTTGGCCACCTGGGCCCACATTTCTGCCAAGAAGCAAAAGCTTGCCATTCTTTCCCCAGCCTGTAGCATTGCATGGTGTGACAGTGGCCCAAGTGCAGGACCCAGCACTGAGCCTTGTTGAACCTCATGCAATTGGCCCTTGCCTATGGATCCAGCTCTGTGGAGCTTTCCTACCCTCCAGCAGATCAGCACTCCCACAGACAAGCATATGTTTGTGTGACTCACTAATATCACTGTAGTATAAGAAAAGCCAGCCTGATTCTTGGAGCCTGCAAGCATTCCAGGTGCTTCACATGCCAGATGTGGGCATCATTCCTGGCAGCAAAGCAGTGTTGGCAAGAGGGGTGCCACTAATTGAATCCCATAGCAGTTAGTACCTAGGATACTGGTGCCCTGGGAACAGCAGAGGACTGTTGGCATGTCAGAGGTGAATTTCTCCTAGTGCTGCTGTTCCTTGGATTTTGAGATGATCCGATTTTTCTTACAAACCAAGCAGAATCAGAAAGGATTGCCATTCTTAAAAGCACACTTTATAGATACAGTGTGCTTTTATTTAGGTTATATATAGATACATATCAGGGTGTAGTAATGATGGCTAGCAAAAGTAGAAAAATAAATAGATCCATAAGAATCCTTTTCATCACCTGCTGTTCTTAAACTGATGAACTTCTAAAACACTTTGTACTCATGCTGATGTGTACTTGCTTGCAAGACCACAATGGTAACAATGTTCTTTAATAAAGGCTCTGATGATAGAGAAGGTGTTGAAATAGTAATCAATAGCAAACCCTTCTCTTATTTCATCTGCACCAGCCTGTTTGTCTTCATGCAGTGTGTTCTTTGTTGTCAGGAGCTGTTGCAACAGGAGGCATGTCTTTCCAGTCACAGAGATCGAATATCACTCCCAGAGCTTCTATGTCTCCAATGGTTAAATCATCCCTAATGTCTCTAAAGACATCGCCAGGGTCTGATGTTGGTTCACCTTTCAGCTCACCTGCTTTAAATGGCAAGATGGGAATTCTGGATGTGAAGTCTCCTTGGCATGGATCAGCCCAAAGTCCTTATGTTATAAGGAGGGGCCCAAAGCTGTGGACGTCAGTTACAGGTAGATGCTTTTTGCCTGCACTGTTTTTATCCTTGTAGTCAGGAGTGTAGGAGCTGTGTCAATAGAGATCTGTATCTTTAGGATTAAAGTGGCAGCAGCCAGTTTTTCTGAAGATATTGTATTTCTTCTGTAGATCTACACATGAACGGTTCCCACCACGACTCCTTCCCAGAGCTCACTGCTGCAAAAGCTGGCCATGAGGCAGTACAGCCAAGATTTATTTACACATGGCTTCAGAACAAGCAAGAACAGGTAAAGTTGCTATACAGATAGGTTACAGCCAGTGCAGCTTAGGTGTTCTCTCCTCTGGAAGAACTTTCAGGGGTTTTTGAATGAATACTTCCTTCTCCAGTTACTTACATAAGAAAGATCCTCCTCCCCCCCCCCAGTCCCTTTATACTGTGCAAAGATGGTAGGGCCAATTGTACATACCTTAGGTAAATACAGAGGGTATTTTTAATCTTTTGTTTCTTTCCAGATAAAAACCTTCTTATCAAAACGAGTGCTGATAATGTATTTCTTCAGCAAGGTAATCATGATCTTAGGGTTTGTGACTGTGCAGCCTGGACTAGAAATGCGTGAGCATATGGGTTCTGCTGTGGCACTACATTTTGCATACAGTAACGGTTTTAAACCCTTTTAATCTAAGGTTTTGTGCTTTGTGTGGGTTTTGTAGCAGGATTATCTTTTATCTGCATAAAATACAAGAATAATACTCATTTAAACTCATCTGATAAACAGCTTTTTTACTTAAGGCATCACGTAATAGTAAAACACAACTAATTGTGAAGTGTCATGGTTTCTTGTTAACTTTAAAAAGCATCCAACTGTTTTTTGTTAGGTCAGTGTACCAGATAAATCCTTCATGGTTTTCCTTTGTGGAAAGTCCTGTCCCAAACTCATTTTAGTTTCTTAAAAGGTCAGATTTCTCTGGGAATTCCCTGAAAGGTGTCAGCTTTGCAGGTCTTTCCTGAGGGGAGGGATGTGGCCCTATCAAATGTGTAATACCTTAGTTGAAACCTGCAATTTTGGTGATACTGTTTCTCAATGCATTCAGAATGCTTTTGATTTCTTCTCAGCACCCAGAAGCTTCCATCCAAGCTGTCTTCTCTGATGCCCAAATGCACATCTGGGCTTTGGAAGGTAAGCTATTCCTGGTCCCAGGGGATCCACTCTGTTGGCTCATGGAACTACAAAAACTAAAAGGATCTGATTCCAGGTTTTGGGGACTCTGTGCTTTAAAATGTAATGGAAGAAAAATCTTTCAATCTACTTGACAAAAACCCAGCTGCAGTTCAGGTGCTGACAGGAATAAAGGTCTAATTCACTTGTTAGTTTCGAGATCCCATGCAAGATCTTTGTTTATGTTCTGTCGAGGTTTGGTAGATTCCTAATCTTGTTCCTTCTCTCCCATGTGAACCCATGCATCACTTTTACATGTTTTTTACAGCAGTAGCTTTATGATGTCTTTTACAACAGCTTTTCTGACTAAAGACTCCGAGTTCTCCTCTGTCAGTCATGGAGAGTTGTAGGAGGGAGACACTTGGGTAGCAGTAACTTAAATGGAGAAGATGGTCTGCAGAGAATTAAAAGCGCAGTGACAGTATGTGGTTGCACTATGAGGTTTTCTTGTTTGTTTTCAAGTCCAGAGCAGGTGCTGGTATTGATAGACTCTCTTGTTATATTTGACTGTGCAAAAGTTGATCTTTTTCCTATGCTACATGGGCAGATATGCTGTGCTATGTCAGACTGAGGGTGATGAGTTAGGACATACAGAGTCAGGAGATGGGAATCACACGTACAAGTTGGGAGAAAAGCAGAAGATAGCATTGGTGTTCTAACTAAGGGCATTTTTCTAATATGGGAAGGGATTCAAAGCTAGATCAAGGGTTCTCTCAAAGTAACAGAGAGTTCTGCTCATAGAAGCTGAACAAAGAAAGTGAAGTGATCTGGAACTGTTTGTTTGTGGCTAGAAGAATTGTGAAATAGTTGATGTCACATACAGCTCTGATCAGAGCAGTGGAAAGAGGGAGCCAATGCTTTTTAAAATGTATTTCCTATATAATCCCTCTTGCCTTCTCAACCTCAACCTCTCTTAAACCACTGACTGGTTTAGTCCTAAAGCAAGCCAAAGCTGAGGGAGCTGTTGTCTGCCAGTCCTGAAGAATTCCAGCACACTGATGGAGTCTTCAGGCAAACCTGTGATCTTTGTCAGTGCTTCGGAAGTTGAGGATTCAGTAATGATACCAAGCTTCTCTTTTTAAAGGTCTGTCTCATTTGGTAGCAGCTTCCTTTACTGAGGACCAATTTGGAGTTGTTCAAACTACGCTGCCAGCTATCCTGAATACCTTACTGACTCTTCAGGAGGTAAAAACTGTTACCTTTTCCTTATTGCAGAATGAGTTTAGGAGGAAAGGAGTTGAGTTTATTTTGGTGTTTTACCTTGCTGACCAGTTCTGACATTCAAGTTGTTACCAGTGTAAGTTCTGCCATTAATCTAAACCAAATAGCTGGTTGCCATTCTGTGCATTGCGAATCAGCTGAATAAAAACCTTGGTGGTTTTTCAAAATGCAGAACTAGAAAGCATGCTTTTCATGGAATGTTTCATTTCTTAAATGTAAGTGAGCTACATGCTCAGTTAGACTTTATTTCAGGGGTGCAGCAATTATGATGCTATGTTCAATGCACAGTTAGGACTTAATCTTTAATTCGCTGTACACAATTCTTGGTGCAGCCTGGAGACATTGCAAATCACAGGAGATAAGATCTGTGTGGTGTTTCTCTACTAATGCTAGGACATAACTCTCAAATTACTGATGTGTGTGTAATGTGTATTTAAAAGAAGTAATCCAGATTTGTTTCCAAGGCTACGTGTTTCCTATTGGCATCATCATTTTACACTGCCTTAATCAAGATTCTTGGAAAGAATTTAGAGGTTATTAATGTTCTTCAATGTAAGTCATCTATCCCAAGAACCAGGGGAAAGAAGAAAAAGCCAGTAACCTTGTTTGTGAAAGAAGCAAGTGATAATACAGGACGGAATTGTATTTGTGCTGCAGAGAATCGTATTTCACAGAACTTGGTTCAATGCTCATGTTGATGGCCAGGAAATGAGAGGTCAAGCTCAGTCTCCAATCCATTTCTGTGTGCCTTGGTGGAATTTGTGAACTTGTACTTTCTTCTTGCTTTGCTTGGCATAAACGTGTTACTAGTTACATTAGGAAATGATTGAACAGATGAAACAAGTTCATCTATGTGTGTCTCAATCAGGTTGTAGACAGACACTTCAAACTGCCTCATGTTTCTAGCAAGCCCCCCAGGGTGTCAGGAAGCCTGGTGGATACCTCCTACAAAACTCTACGGTTTGCCCTTAGAGCATCTCTGAAAACAGCCCTGTACCGGATTACTGCTGTCTTTGGAGAGCACTTGAAGTAAGAAGTCTTTCATGATTGTTTGCTTACTGAATTTAGTTTTAATTAGTGTGACCTGTGAAAAGGGAAGTTTGGGCAAAAATCCCCTCTGCTCGTTATTCTAAGATGCTATTTTAGGTTTGTTTGGTTTTCTTATTTGTGGAACCTTAAATTCTTGTGTAGGTATTAGGTCCTCTTTAGAAACTTATTCATAGATTCCTGGGCAGTTTTTGTTAGTGACTTTTCATGGACTCTTTAGAAGCAGTCCACAAATACCACTTATTTACTAAATCTTAGCTGTTGGAAAGAAAGCAAAGCTACTTGTGACAATTGTCTGCTCTGTAGGGAGAGAATCCTGTGCAGAGTCCAGATAACCAAATTTCCTCGCTGCTTGGTTGTCTGATCTGATGGCTTTTGCTCAGCTGCAGCAAGCTGACTTTCATATTTGGCTTCTGATTATGTGGGACAAAAATCCCTGCATCCCTGCTGGGAGGAAACGTCACTCAGTTTGCAAGTGCTGACATACAGAGAGATCGTTTGAAGAAATTCTTTCTTATCTGAATCATTTGTGCAAGTTGAGCAATTGCTTGTGTGTGTTTAAAGGTAAGGAAAAAGGCTAGGTTTCTTGGGACTAAAGAATAGTAATAGTTGTGGAAGCTGTTGAGAATTGAGTTTGAAGGGTTAATTTACTGTATCTTGGAACGTAGGCTTCTCATACAGCTGGGTTTTCTACACTGTAGCTTCAGTGTAACTGTTGATTTCAATGTATACTCAATTTTGGCATGAGGCTTTATTTTTGCGGGGTATTGCATTAAATGTAAAATCTTATGTGCTGCATTTGTTTGTTTTAGTGCAGTGCAAGTGTCTACAGAACATAAGAAAAGGCTTCAGCAATTCTTGGAATACAAAGAATAAATAAGATTGTGATGCTGCTACACTGGGGGTTTTTCCAACACTCTGGGTAAGAAGGAATTGGGACTAATGAGCCTTGTTCTCCTGGCATTGTGGAAAAATGTATGGAAGTACAAGTCACTGGACAAAACTCTTCCAGCTGTCGAAGAGCTCTCCCAGGTTTGAATCACATTTTGTATAATAAAACTTCTTTTAAAATTCATCTTGCCTTCTTTTAATATCTCTTACAAATGAGAATGTGTCAGGTCTTATTTTACATGAGACTGTGACATTTGGGATGATCCCAGTTACTTTGCCACTCAGATACTTCACTGGTTTTCATGATATATTCTTTCCCTACCCTTTTCTGCTAAAGGGCTGAGTAGAGATTTACAGAGATACTTAGCGGACCTAAGTGTTCCATAAATTTAGTTGGTAACACTTTTAGTGCAGATGAAGTGTGTTCTTTAAGAGTAGGAAACAGATGTGCCCAGGAATAAAACATGCCACTCTTCTGTAAGATGGAACTGTTCCTTCAGAGTAAAATGGGTGTGTGGAAAGGCATTGCTAAGACACAAATAGAGCTTGAAAAGCTACCAGCTTGGATTTTATCTTTAAGGTGACCTGAGAACCTAAGTTCTGATCTACACTGAAACGTACAGGAAACATTACTGCATTTAGTAAAACTCCAAATAATGTTACTGTGAATTAAAGTTCGGATCAACAGCTCTTTGTAAAGGGGGATAGGAAGGATGTTTGCAGTGTATCAGATCTTTTAATTCAGAACAATATACATTAACTTCTGCTGGAAAAATGTCTTTTTCGAAGCACTTTTAAAGCTTTTGATCTGGAAGTAAACCTGTCAAATTGTTTGCAAACAAACAACTCTGGTTTTGAACTGACTCCAGTTATTGTGATATCTACACTAGAAAACACGTACGGAGTATGAAGAGCGTGGATGTAGCTGCAGTACCTTACTTAATATCCTCAAGATAACAGTAAGCTAAATGAATTTAGTGTGACTAAGAGGAAACAAAATTTGGATCATTCTCTCAGTTCTGTTAGTGCTACTTTCTGGGAGGTTTTTTTGATAGAAGACCCAAAATGGCTACAGTGTCGGTTACGTTGGTGTGATGAAACATCAGCTGACAGTGAGTGGTTGTGTAGTCATCATTCTTTAGGGGCCTGTAAGGTTTGGGTAAGAGATAAAAGCCTAAATCTCTGGTGAGACCTGTGTATCGCTTTCCTCTGTACAGAGGCATGTCTTCTTGTAATGCAGACACTATTAGATATGATAGTGGAAATTAGAACTGCCTTGTTCCTTCTGCCCTGAGATGGCTTACAGCAAGCACTGTAAGGTGAGGGACAGCCTTCCGTCATATTTAAAGGTTTAAGCACAGTCTTTATAAGTCTTAATTTCTACCACAGCTTTGACTGCTGTAATCAAGGCCTCTTGCCTGCCTGGCTGATTCATTAAATGAATTTGCTTATTTGCAGGTATTGCAGTGTGCACCTGGGGCTAACACAGTGCTTTAGCTCATACCTCAGGTGTACCTGCTGACCCAGACAGGTTCAAATGCATTTTTTTTATGCATTTAAACAGGTGTAGAACTATATTTTTATTGCTCTGTTATTTTCTGCAACACTCCCACCACTCTAAGCTGTGACTTGTAATTAGCAGTGTTATGGCTGTCAGCAGCAGGCTTAAAATGCAGACTTCTTTTTGATGCCAAAGTGCTTGAGGTCTGTCCTCCTTGTGTTGCAGCTGAGATTTGCACATGACATCTGCTAATGTGCGGGTGATTCATGGCATTCTCCGGGTATGACAGAAGAGCTTTCAAAAGCTGATTGCTTTGTGGTTTCTTTAAAAGCTCCAATTCTTAAAGAGCTGTAGACTTTTTTTTTAAGCCTTTACTTAAAAGGGTATCTTTAACAATCTCTCATGCTCATGAATCTAAGTGTACAAGAATACAAAGGGTATGTTGGGTGCCCTCTGAAGATGCAGCAACTAGCTCACACAACTCAAACAGGGATAACATCTTATTCTAGTTTTGGCTTTGGGAATAATTATGTTCCTCTTGCAAACCATGCTGGTATTTCAAGTCCTTTTATATACTTCTGTCTTAACATAATCAGCCTGTGAAACCTCTTAGATATGGGAAGAGTCCCTCAAGTTCATTTCTGCATTCTGAGTATATAGGGGAAAAAATAAAGTCTTTTTACAGCTGGCTTCTTTGTACCTGCAGTTAAATTGGATCCCTCAAGCCTTGATATTATTTCTCATTCATTTAACTGTCTCAATGCTGAGCTGCATCTTCTTGCTGGATTGCCTACTGCATGCACAAGTGGACCTGATAGCATTCTGGTAACCTTGAGAATCACTTGCTTCTCCCTGCAGGTTAGCTGGAGTTAAAGGGTATCTGAAATTACTGCCACTGTGAAGGGGTACACAGTTGATGGCTCAGGTCTGGTTCTGTGCTACAAAGGGGTAATGAAATAGAGGCTTTAGCTCTTAAGCAATACAGGTTTGAAGACTCAGACTGAAGGTGGACAAACGCAGTGGCCCTTGTCCTTGAAGCTCTTGCGCACTGCTGTATCTTGAGGGAGCTGGGCAGGACTTGCTCCCTCAACAGGAGCACTTTGCCACTTGGAGGATTGTCCCGCTGCCAGTGGCAGCTCAGGGCCTGAATGTGCCCTTGAAATGAAGTGGTTTCGATTCTGTTGTTGCTTGCTTTGAACGGAGGCTGTACTGTGTGTGCTGTGCTTGGTGTTTTAAGACCTCCAGCAGCCATCTTCCCACCTACTGAGATACACGTATGGCACCGAGGGCAAGGCAAGTGCCCCTGCAGATGCATCCAGCTGCAGCTGAGGAAGTACTGTTCCCTTGCTGATGAGTTTCCTGGTACCTGCTCAGTCACAGGCAAGTTGTGCAGTCTGTGGCCTTTGTGCCTCCCTCCCAGCTACTGGAACCAGCCATGTGCAGGATCCTGGGGGGAGGGCCTGGTGATTTTGGTGGGTTGGGTGTACATGAATCCACATGAGGCGGCCCCAGGAGCATCCTCAGCTGTGGAGGTGCTTCTTGCCATGTGCAGTGCTGACCCCTTTTCACAGGGGATGCACAGTGGCAGGTTGCAGTGCTTTTGGAGCACATTCAGGCAGGCATTTCATAGCTGCAGGGCTTTCCCTGTTTATTGCAGCTGAGCTCCCATCACCACCTTTCTACAAAGATGCAATAAAAAGATGAAGGTCTGGGTGGAATCATGATGGACAGTGCAAGCTGAGGACCCTCCCCACTACCCACACACCTTCTTCCCTCTCTGGCCTTAATATTTTCCATCACCAGTAGTGTATTAACTTACTTGCTATGTGGATTAAATGTATGTGGGTGCTGTGGACATACCTGGAATGTGGCTTGCCAGGCTCTTGTGTTGTAAGCGGGTGTTCTCATGTCAGAATGTTGCAGACTCATGGTAGAGATTTGCATCTGGCATATCAGCTTTGGACAAACCTGTAGTATAAACAAACTGTGCAGCTCACTTGTGCCTGGGAAAGCAGCCTGAGAGAGAGCAGAACCTACACCACACTGATGTCAGAACACAATAAGTTGGAGAAGACCTCACCTTTCTGCCCTCGCTGAGTTAGTCAGGAGGCAGATGAAGGTGGTGTCTTTGGAGCCTGCCATGAGATCAGAACAAATTCAAGGGGGAATAGTTCCCCCTTGGTACACTAGCTGACTCTTGTAATAGGTGGCAATGGCATGTAAGTTCCCTCTTTTCTTTTTTTCCTTTGATTCCCCCTCAAGAGCCAGTTCCTGAAGTAGGAAGAATTTCAGAGAGAACTGTGGCCTAAGCACCGTGTGTGTGTGCTCATGCAAGTTATCAAAGGAACCGAGTGCTGACTGCATAGTGAGCTCCTCCCCCTCCCCTGCCCAAAACACACAAATACAGGCTTTGCTTTTCCCTTCTTGACACACAACTTGTAAATCTGACTGCTGAAGCACAGCACTGGGGCATGCTGTTGTATTTAACTGCATCTTGTCTGTAAAGGTATGGTGAGAGGCCTGGAGTGAATTTGGAAGGAATTCTGAGCCTTCTGTGAGGTAAAGATTGTTGTAGGTTATCCATAAGCATCCTTCTCTGCTCTCGCACAGCACGCTTCAGTTGTGGGCTTATAGAATCATAGAATAGTTCGGGTTGGAAAGGACCTTAAGATCATCCAATTCCAACCCCCCTGCCATACGCAGGGACCTCCTGTGCACCTTTCTTTGACTTCTGCTCCTCTGAAAGATGCTACATACCTGCCCGTTACTGGTAGTTACTGATAGTGGCTTTAATAGATCAAGAGCCCAGCTGGGTGACTCCCTTCAGGGCAAGCTTTGAGGACCAGGTAGTTGGGGCACCAGCTTTGTAAACCGCTGGGTTTCCTTGTCCGTTTACCAGCAGAGGTCACTGCTCAAAGCAGGTCTGGGGAAGCGCCAGGCTGTGTACCTTGGGGTCTGTGCTGGCACGAAGCTTTGGGCTGAGCACAAGGCTGCAGCTCTGAGGTCCATACTTGAGGCGGCTGTTGCCTGGCAGTCAGCTCGGGAAGGCTTTATCGGCACCCACCACGAGTGCTGTAGGAAGAGAAAGCCGAGTCTCACAGCGTGAGTTGAGCATTGCCAGGGAGAAACGGGTTTGTCCTTGCCTTTATCACAGAGATCCTGTGTAGCACTTCAGCTCTTCACGGGTGGCCATTCTTTGCAAGTCTCCCAGTTCCTGCATGCGCCATTTGAGATGCCAAGGGCTGAGTTTAACTGGTGGAACTGGAAATGGGCTCTATGGCATACAATGAAGGGAAATGCTAAATAACCTCGAGTGAGTCTTTGTCACAGATTCTGCACTCAAACTGAAGCTTTTGGCTTCTGGGCCTCTGTTGTGAAATGGGGTTTAGTCTAACTCCACCGTCCCTCACCTCCAATGATGATAACAACATACTTGTTGGCAAATCAGTAGGCTGCTGCGGTGACAGACAGCAAAGAAATGCCCTGGAATAAACGAATAATTCTGTATTCTGCACAGAGCTTGGCTGCTGTGCAATGAATATATTCAATGTGTGGTCCGGACACTGTGCCAATAAAGAAGAAACAGAAGAGTGATGGACCGCTCGTTCAGCTATCACTGTCTTCAGAACCTTGAATATATGGATCCCCAGGCAAAATAACTGGAGGCTGGGCTATAATGCCAGTACTATAACTCATTTATAGTAGGCATGAATCAAGGGTGCCCCAGCAATTCTATTCCTGCATGTCCCAGTGCTGAGGATTGGGGTTTACACACTGAACATCCTTAAGTTGTGCTGTCTTTGTTTCTTTTTGTTTGTTTGTTCATTACTGAAGTTTATTTTCCTACCTGCATCGTATATGCATAGTGTGAGAGATGCATCTGTTTTTGGACTGATGCAGAGAAATAATATAGATGGATGTCTGAGGAAGGTAACTGCAGGTGTAAATAACCCCATCCTGAATGGAGGCTGATCAAGCCCTTCTTTACAGGCTTTTTTCCTCCAAGTCCTCTAGAATGAGCTGCTTAATTGGCAGTTCATGCTGCATGGAGAGGCAGGAGGGAGGGAGAGATGTGTAGCATTACAGCTGGTTTTGGAGATGCTGGTCACTTCTTGCAGCGTCTGCAAGACAAAGGTGGATTCAAGATTACTGTATGGTTTCCCCAAATATGCTAGCTGTTGAGAAGAGATTTGTTTTTGAAAGATAAGCCACAGTGATGTGAGGAATTTCTTTTTTCTAACTACAAGAGCTATAAATGAACCTATAAGTTATGAGGCAATGGTTGAGTACATGGCTAGTTAACGCGTGGTCAGTTTGACCCTGCTGTCTTAACTCAGGGCATCATTGAAACCGCTATAAAGTAGGGCTTTGTGCTGCCTTAAAGGGATATGTGCAATCTCCAAGCAATGGGCATAGTTACAGAGCCAATCCCTTTGGCTCACTTTTTGTTTGGTTGTTTCATTTTTACTATCTGTGGTGCAGTAAATTAAAACAAAAACAAGCCTGGACTTGGCATGCCTGTGTAAATAAACTGCAGTGTGTGAATCGACAGCTCGTTTGCAGCCAGGTTATTTATAACAAAGTTTGTTATTTCCCCTACCAGAGAGCTTGCTTTGTCCTCTATTAACAGAATGATTATGGTAACACCTCCCATCTCTGTCTGTGCTGCAGCAGCCACACAAAGGCCTCACAATTTCAATCGTGTCCTTTTGAGATTCAGCTTTGTTGCCTGCTGGGGTAGAAGCAGAGATTTCAGTATGGGAACCAGAGATTAATTCTTCAGCTCTGCTTGTTTGCTCTACTCAGCTCACCTTACCTGTGTCCGTTCTGCTTCATTCCTCTCCTCCCACAGAACTGCTTGGGGAACTGGAGTTTTCAGCTTCCACGAGTTTCTCGAAGATCCGGTTTGTGACCAACCATAATGTGGAGGCCAGTTACAACCGTCTGCTCCCGACAAAGGTAAAGAGCACACCTTGAAGGCTGGATTTGGCAAACGGGGGTCCCCTTCACATAACGTCCCTTCCCCCGCTGTTTCCCCATCCCTGTTAGAGATGATCTCTCATTGTCCTCATGGCGTCATCTCAGGCCAGGACAGTTGTGCCTCTGCTTGTGCAGCAGTGACCACAGGGGTTCACGCTGTCCAGAGCAAAGAGGCTTGGTGTCTGCAAAAGTACCTGCACCCCCTGAGGAAACCACTGTTGTGGCAATGACATGATCTTGGCTGGTATCAGCAGGGAAACCCTGAAGCATCGAACTTGTTTACACTGTGTTTTTCTCCTCACTGCTCTATGGAAGCTTTGAGTTGGGCTCTGTGTGTGTTCAGGCACAGCTATGCTAACTGTGCTGTGGTGGTACAGGACTGCCTTGTTTCTGTGGCTAACGTGGCTCAGGAACTGGTTTTGGTGTCGCTGCCTTATCCTACCACCAGCAATACCCAGATCCAAGAGGCCAGGGATCTTGCTGGTGTTTCAGCAGTGTCTGGCTCCAAGGACACCAACCAACGTAACCATCACCATTGCACCAGCAATTGTCTATGTCCTGGCATTTTCCTTAGTTGCTCTGGAGCTAGCTTTAGACTACTGTTTTCTCTCTCTTTGGTCACCAGCTAGGAGTGAACAGGCATATAGGCGAGTCTCTGGTTACTGTGTCCTACCCACTTGACCTAGTGAGAGAATATGCAGGGCAAGCAGTTGCATTCCTCCTGGGATTTTTTTATCCCAAATTGCAACCTTGCTTTCCATATCTGACTTGAAATGAAGCAACACCCAGGGATTAGTTTCAGGGACTGAAGATGGCCTATTTGCCTCAACTGGAAGGTCTGCTTTGGTGATGGTGGTTTCATTAACAGAAGGAAGAGGCAGCTGGGCTAGCTGTGGGCCATACTGTGACCCAAGACTGCAGCCCTTGGCAACTGGGAACGTTGAACAAGAAGGCTAGTGTGGTGAAATCTCTCCCCCCACCCCCACTAAAGGAAGACTACTGCTGTCATGGGGAGAGGCCAATGGCTGGTCACAAGGACAGACGGGGAGACACACATCTAGCTCATGGATGTAGTGACAACATTGGGTGAATCAGTATTTGCTGTACAGTGTGTGCATACAGCAAAGTTATGGTGACCCAGGGCATAAAACAGTCTTAGCCGCGATTGCACTTGCTTGGCCTTTGTTCCAGAACTGGAACATATGAAGCATCTTCTGATTCAGCAGAGAAAGGGAACTGCTGAACTCTTTTTATTAGTACAGTGATTCAAGGGGCACTTGGTCCTCCCATGTCTGCAGACTTGCTGTAGGAGCCAAGTTGCTGCTTTGGAACAGCTGTAGGGGTGTCAGGTCTTTGGAGAGCACAGTCAGGTCTGGAGGAGGATTTCCAGCCTCTTCTGCTTCTCTTGCTCAGACCCAGGGATGAGCATCCCCAGCTGGATAGTCCCAGCAAAGACAGGGCAGCTGCGGAGACACTCAAACCAGAGGAAACAGTGGTGTGAGAGAAGCTTTGCCCATGGGTGGGAAGGAATGTGGGTACCTGCAGGCTGCATCTCTGTGAGATGACCTGCCATATAGAAACTCATCCTGCTGTGAAGGGCCTTAACCTTACGCGCTGTTGAACCTTGGAGCTGCGATGTGCTTGAGCCTGAAGCCTTCCTAGGTTGTTTTAACTCCTGCTCAGAGGGTGCCCAGAGGATGGAGGAGGCTCTGTGCCCCTCTGCCTGCAGAGCAGCTCAGCCCTGCGCTATTGCTGAGCGAGTGGCGGCACCTGCCGGTGTTTTGGAGGATACTCTGGCTCATCGGGATAACAAGGAACAGGAACAGCGGGTCAGAGCAGGGCGTGCGTGTCCTGGGGTATGGGATGGGGAATGACGTGGGCTAATGAGCTCAGAGCAGCACGAGCTGAAGCTGTCCTTTCCCTGCTTGCTGGGGGAAAATCCCGTACCACAATTCCCCCTTAAGGCGTTACAAAGCGACGTGTTTTCTAGGAAACCCCCTCTAGTTCCAGTGTTCAGGCAGTGTGCATCAGCATAGCTGTGACAATTTACACACTGAACCCTACTTCTTTCCTGCAGTGGAAGGAGCGGGATTACCCTGGTTACACTGTGTTCTGGGATAATATCTCCCTCAGGAATTTTACTGCCTTTTCCCGTCACTGGGGTTTAGAGCGTTAGCACAGTGTATTTGTGTCTTCAGTAATTACTGCTTCTGGTAGCACTGCCAGGTGCCTTCAGCATTTCCAAATCAAAGGGAGAGTGGCTCAGTCCTGATGGCCCTGCGGATGGATAGGTGTTGGGAATGGGTGTAGGTCAGCAGAGCACTCATAGGTGTTGTGTGGCTGTAGGGAGCAGCCATGCGGAGGGATAATGTACACTGACAATCTGTACTTGCTTTTAAATCCCCAGGACATCACCATTAAAATCCACTGTTTGTGCCAGGTAGTTGATACTTAGTTTTGTTTCCTTTAGAGGTGATGTGGGAATTTCTCCCTTTTTGTAGCATCTTGCTCCTGCTAATATCCTGAGGACATGTACCAGTTTTTAACCACGTTTGACAGAGAACTGTCAACTTCTGACAATTTAAGATGTGATCTTACAGGAGAAGACAACCCCGTTACTGCCCTTCTTGAGGGGAAAAGCTGGCAAGCTTCTTCAGTAGACATCAGGGCATCTATGCTGGGCAGGGAGGAAGAGAGGCACTGCAAATGAGGCTCCCTAAGTACTGCTGCTCCCAGAACTGCTTGTTCCACCTTGAGATCTCGTGTATTTTATGGACAGTTGTTTCCCTCCCACCAAATCCACAACATTCATAGCATTTGCCAAGAAAAAGTCATGCACTCCTGTCTCGAACCATTCCTTTACTCTGCAGGGTGGCATATGCTATTAAGGGGTTGGACAAAGTGTGAGCGAGGCACTCTGTGCAGCATCTGTGCTGCCAGAAGATGAAGACCTCTGTCATCTAGCTGCAGAATGCTCCTCAGGAGGGGTGCAGCAAGACGCCAGATCAGTAGCTGTCCCTCCTCCTCCTGCTACATCTCCCAAGCCTCTCCTTTAGGTCTAATGTGTACGGTCATGATTTCCAACCAGATGTCTGTCTGATTCACGCCCGTGTAAATCAGGGATGACTCCAAGTCACTCCTATCTTGGAGCTGCCCTGTGTTATAGACCTGCTGTGCTGCACCTGTGCCGTCAGCAGCGTGCAGGGCAGCAGGGTGCCAGCAAAGAGTGGGCTGGTACAGCTCGCTGGTGCAAAGCTGCACACCATAACTCTGCCTGCATTTTCTTGGAACCAGGCCCAAGCCAATAAACCCGGCTAGATTGCTTCCAGACCCGAGCTGGCCTGTGAGGAGCCAGCGCAAATGTCACTGCTCCGTGCTGCTTGCTCAGAGCTAGCCTAATTGTTTCTAATGGAGTGGGCCAGCTCCAGGCACCTGCAGGACAGGAAGGGAACGATGAATGGCCACCATATAAACAGAAGCCCTGAATGCACCTGAGCCTGTGTCATCGAGATGCCAGGTTGTTCCCATCTCTCTCATCTCCTGCTTCCCAGACCCAGGCTGTTGGCAAGGCTTTTGCTCTCTCCTGCTGCTCCTTTGTGGCACACTGTGGCTTTTGCACAGTTGTTTATAGGGTGCTGTTGGGTGTCTGGGTGATTTGCGGGTGTCCCGTGGTTCTTGCCTGTTGTGTGTCTGGTGTGCAAGCATGGGGGACCCCCGAAGCTCGTGGGGAAGGGGCAGAGGGGCCCCAGGCCTTTGGCAGTGGAGCAGTGCGAGGAAACCACGCACCATTGGGGTACCGGGCGGGCAAGCGCAGGGCCCTCTCACCGCCAGGCGGGCAGCGGGACGGCGCGGGCTCTCTCACGGGGCGCAGGGGGGTGCGGCGAGCGCGGGATCTCCGGCCCCTTCCCTTTCCCTGGCGGGCCGAGGCCGTGAGGGGCTCTCCGGGGAAGCAGATCCCGCTCCCTCCGCTCCCCTGTCAAAGCCCCGAGGGGCGGCCCCGGCGGCACAGCCCTCCCCCTGCCCGCCCCGACTGGCCCGAGCGAAGGGCTGGCCCCGCCGCCGCGCCAGGGTAATGGCCCGGGCCGCTTTCACTCTGGCAGCCGGCCCTGCGGCGGGGGAGAGGGGCTGAGCCCATGAGCCCGGCGCGGCGGCGGCGGCAGCGGCAGGGGCAGCGGCAGGACGGGGCGCAGAGGGAGCCGGCGGGCAGCGCGTCCCCCCGGGCGGCCCCTCGCAGGTAGGAGCGCGGCGGCGCGGCTGTCACAGCCCGGCCGGGCTCTCCCTCACGGCCGGTGACCCAGCGGGGAGCGCCGGGCTCTGCCAAACCCGCCCCGCGGCGTTGCGTGCGCTGCCGCCGCGTCCGCCGTTGCCTGGGTGGCCGCTGTTTGGATGTCGCGGCTGAAAGGCACCGGCCTCGACACCCTGAGCCCTCCACACCCCCCCCCCCCCCCCCCCCCCCCCCCCGGCCATGTTCCCGTGTAACCTGCTCTAGCTGGCCCTGCCTTGGCAGGGGTGTTGGACTAGATGATCTCCAGAGGTCCCTTCCAACCCTAATGATTCTGTGATTCTNCCCCCTTCCCCTCCCGGCCGGTCTCGCCTTGCGCGGAGCGGTTGCGAAAAGCCCTGCGGTGTTGCCTAGAGAGGGAGGAAAGCCGAGGCGCGGCGCCAGCCTCCCTGTCCCTCACAGGCGAGGTCTAAGCCCCGCGTTTCTGTCCCGCTCCCCTTCCCCTCCTCCGGGCCCGGTGTGCATGAGGGCAGCGAGCGGGGCTGCCTCCCGCCTCACGGGCGGCGGGTAACGGCCGTTGGCGGTGCGGGGCTGAGGTGGCCTCCGGCGGGGCTGACACCCGGTGTTGTCCGGTCGGTGCAGGGGAGCGGCGAGGGCCCTGTCAGCAGCCGGGCGCGGACATGCACTGTGAGCTCGGCGCGGGTCAGAGAAGCAGCGCCCGCTTTGAGGTGACCGATAAATGCCCCGGAGCGGCTGTGAAGGAACTGCCGCGGGGGACTCGTCCCGGCGCTGGTAAAGGTGTCCTGAATCCTCAGATGTCCTTTAAAATAACGGTCAGCAACGGCGGTGACCGCACGGAGCCTCAGCAGAGCCCCCCTGAGATGTCAGCGCCTCTGCTAGATTTCATCCCTAAAAGAGCCAGCATATTCGAGAGGATCCCCATCCTGCCCAGGGCGCAGGAGCTGCGATGTGCTAGAGGCTCCAAAGACTATTTCCAGCAGCAGAAACATCAGAGCGTGAAGGGTGAGTTTAAAAACGCGTGATCTGAGCACTACCACCGCCAACCAAACAGAACGTGTATCAAGATTCCCCTCTTCTTTTGGTTTTCAGAATGCTTTCTAACTTTAAAACTTTAAAACTCCCCCCTCCCCCCCCCCCCCTCTCTTTCCAA
>NDXB01013913.1:191326-276661 GCA_002631895.1 Agapornis roseicollis
CCCCCCCCCCCCCCCTCCCGTTTCTATGCAAAACCAGGGTGGTTTTTCCTGATGGGAAGCAGAGTGTTTCTCAATATTCCTTAAGAATATTCCTTAAGAAACCCCGAGCCCAGCATCTCCTTTAGGTGCCCTAAGTGACTGCCGCTCGGTTTGGTCTGCTGTCGGAGGTGGTTGTTGGGAGGATGGTGCTGAACACTGGGTTAGTCTGTCCTGCACCGCAGCGTGCGTGTGGGGTGGTTGTTTGCGTGCATGCCAGACTGACAATAAATGCCTCGTTCTTATTCAGCAGCTTCACCACACTTGCTTGGATTTATAGTTTGTATTTCAAGGAGGTGTTACGAATGCTGGATTCATGCAGTGAATCCTCAGGCTTGGGATTCCTGGTAGCCTGAAAGGCATTGCCGTAAGGTCGAACTCAACAAATGCCCGCTTTTCATCCATCCATTGTTAAAGCTGAAGTTAGGCTAGGAATTGCCTGCTGGAATCTGTTAGTTACCCTTTTAAGCTAGAACTTGTTAACTGGGCTGGAATTTGTTAATCAAAACTTAGTTTTGAAATAATCCCTCTAAGGTATCGCTGGATGGGATCAGTGGGAATTGAAGCATTCCTTTATGCTACAAAGCCGCTTGCAAAGCTGAACGTGCACCTGTTTGTTAATATTAAAGCAGTGTTTTCTGCAGTGTTAAAAGGTAATTCTCTTTTTGTCCTCTCAGCCCTTTCCCATTCTCAGTTTTAGAGATCTACATGCTATTATCTTCTTGCTGTAAAGCAGTTCCCACTATGATTTTTTCTCAGTGCATCCCTTTCTGCCTCTTCTGAAAAATAGAAGTAAGCTGTATGCCCTTGGACTAGTAACACTTTCCTTTGTGAGCCTGTTCCCTAGGGTGATGGCACCTTTCATTACCATGAAGTTATGTTAATGAACACCTCAATCTGTGCTAGGTCTGTCCTGCAGACCACAGGATGTGTTTGTTCATCGCCAGTGAATACAGAGTGGGGCAGCAGGTTATAAATTACCTTTTTTATTTTTCTGTTTGTTAATGCTGCAATTCTCCTCTCCTGATTAAAAAGAAAAGAAAAGGCTGTTAATGTTTGGCAGCAATGGTCTGTTACACAGAACCAGGTTTGGAGGTGGGGAGAAAGAGGATTCACAAAGTATGAAGGGACAGCTATGAGCTCTAGTACTGCTGGGCTGCTGCCTGTAGAAGGGACTGGTGTGATACTCAAGTCCCTTGTGGTCCTGTGAGCGAGGTTGCTGCCACTTGACTAGGGGTCATGCCAGCTTTAAATCTGACTCAGAAGCACTTTCCTTTTTCCTTTAGTTTCCTTTTTCCCTTTGAGCTACTTGGTTCTCTTTTCATAGGTGTTACTCTGGTGACTACTGCTGAGGCAGGGGTGTAGAGAAGGAAAGAAGAAAAGTGTAATTTCCATTGACTTGGGGCTTTTATATAGTAGATGTAGGTGGGCATGAGAGAAGGCTGCTAATTCATCTTTTCTGACTGATCCCTTTTTACCACTGGGGGAAAAGTAAAGGTGTTTTAAGTTTTGCTACTGTTTTTTGTCTAATGTGTTTTCTGTCCAGGGTGTTACCTTGTGGTTGCTTCAGTATATGGGTGACTTGAGTCATGGGAGTAAGTAGGAGGTGTCCATGGGCAGGATAGGGTTCATTTACTGAGTGTGGTGATTTGATGGATAATGATGGATTTTTCCAAAGACGGCAGCAGAGGGGTTTTTTTTTTTGTTTCATTTCTGCCTTTTTTTTTCTTTGTGGTTTGTTTTTTGGTTTTGTTTTTGTTTTTTTCTCTTCCCCGTGAAGATATTTTCAGGAGAATTTCGGGAAAGTAAAATTTTGAGCTACAGTCTGATTTAAAATATGTGGGCTGTGCTGCTTCTTCTGACCTGTACGGTGTCAGTGTCAGCAAGTGCCTTAATGTCCACTCAGACATTTTGGAGTTCGCCCACTTAATGCAGTGAGCTACCAACCCCTGCTTAACACTCTGTGCTTCTGAGTCAGAAATAACAGAAGTCGCTCTTGTACTCACTGTGGTCTGACTGTAAAATCAGAGCTCGGTGAATCTAAAAATCGTGAGAGCCACTTGAGCTTTCAAGGAGGGGTGTAAACCATTTCCCAACAACCCTGGTTCTCTCAGGAAGATAAACAAAAGGACCAGGGACGGCTGCATGTGGGTGCAATACAACAAGAGAGCTAAGAAATGGGAATGAGGGAAATACTCAGATTCACCCAGTAAAAGGTTTTGGGAAGGAAACTGATGACAGCTTGATTTCAGATCATCGCGCAGTGCGTCTCCTGCTCTCCAGCCCCAGTGTACCGTGTACCCAGTAATTCCCTCCGCAGTCTGGGTTAGATTACTGAATGTGCCTCCTGGTTTTGGTTTATCCACTGTTGAAAGCTGCAAGTATGGAGGGTAAAAGAAGCTCTTTAACAAGAGCAACCTGATTTTTATAGCTGCCTGTAAAAGATACTCTCTTTTTTCTAAACATGCCTTTACTTATTTTTTTCTTTATTTATGTTTTCAAAAAAGAATGAATCAAAATTGTACACTACCCTGCTAATAAAAAGGGCAACTTTGAAGTAATCACAACGGAGAGAAAGCATCCTGCTGTTGTAGTGTCTCTGTGATGTTACTTCACTCCTTCACAGTGTTTTAAGTTATGATCCTGCAAAATGCTTTAGTGCCTGAACGACCAAACAAAAACTGAGGGGCAGTGGTGAAGATTACTTCTGGGAATCAGATCATTTGGGTTTAAACTTTGCAGGATGGAGCTGTTGGTTGTTTACCAAAAATATCAGTATTTTGGAATCATGTTTTGTTCTGTTTGGGAGCTGTTTAAAATAAACACCCACTTCTTACCCAGCCTCCCCCTTCTGGTATGATTGGCTGTGATACACACCATGCTTTTCCTGATCATTGATTTCCCTGTATTAGTCACCAGGCAGAGTATTTGCACCCAGGCGATGCTTCTTAGAGGCATTTGTGGTCTGCTCGGCAGAGACTAACTGTACCTTAAGGTATGGAGTCTGTTTCGCAATGGTTTACTGAGATTCTGTGGGGTTTGGTTCTGTTTTGTTGAATTTCATGGTACAGTATTACCATTTTGAAAGTAAAATAATTAATGTCAATGGGAAAGAAACTTCTGGGAAAGCAAGCTTTAGTGGTGACAAAAGAGTAATCTATAAAGATGTCAAGTGTCTCAGTGTTTTTCATGCCACTGATTACGACTGTTACCAGGAACCACTTTTCCTTTTCATTCTTTTCCAGTTTCGTTCGTGTACCTAATTCATGACTCAGTAGAAATGACGAGATTTATCCTGGTAGTTGTGCCACTGGGAAATCATCCAAATGGCCCAGACCTTTGCAGTAACCACTTCAGATATTAACTTACAGTGAGCAAAACAATAAGCTGTTTGGGTTGCAGGAGTTGGATATTTCCCTGTTGAGAGTATTTTATATTCGGACAAGGAGAGTGGGTTGGCTTTGTTTTTTAACGTTTTAGCTGTAGCTGCTTTCAGCAATTGTACAACCAATTTATGGAAATGCATTCATTTTCTCCTGCTGTTCAGAAGGAGGGTTAAATCTTGCCATTTCCAACCCCTGTGACTGTTTTCCCTTGGTTAGCAGGACAGTCCTTGCATAAGTAACAGCTTATGCTGTTGAGATCTTAAGCAAAAGCATATGTTTTGGTTATATGACTTATTAGGTGCATCGACTGGTCTTGGGCCTGATTCTGCCATTTTCTTTCAAATACCTTGTCTGTGTTCACCTGAGTTATCCCACTGGAGCAAAAGGGACTGCCTAGAGCTGATAAATATTATATGGGCTGATAATGGGACAGGGAATGGGCTCACTAAACTGTCTCAATTTTATAGAGAGCTGTAGTAATAAATTGTTTTTCTTTCTACTGTAGTTCTCTTGCTTGCTGCATTTGAACTCTCTGCTACAAAAAGGAATTTAAAGCTTTGTTTGAATAGAACTTGCAGTTATAGAACCCCTTATTCATGGTCTGATTTTATTATTATTATTATTATTTATTATTATTCCTTTTTTTTTTCCTTTTTTTAAGAGGAGAAAGGAGAAGAAACGGCAGGTTGCAAAATGTGTGCGTAATGTCATTGGGGATAAATTGTAACTGTCCTCTCCTCCCTTAAACTGGCTAAAATGCTTATTAGTCTTGAATAGGAAAATAACTTTGAGTTACTTGCTGCTGAAGGACGTTCTTCTAATGATTTGTGTTGCAAAATCAGAGTCATGGAGTTGAAGATGACTCTTTCATGAGTCTAGTTTAAAAAAGCTTGCATTGTACATAATAGTGAAATTCTTTGTTATTTAGGCATTGGTACTACAGAACATTTAGTAAATAGAAACTTTTAATGATTGACCTGTCATATAAAAGCATTCAGTAGTTGTAAAAGCAAAAACAAACCATTAACGTGTGATATGAAAATGGAAATTATCATATACCCTGCTAAATGGGATGAGAAGAAAAATATCTTTTCTTCTTATAATAAGATTAAAATCCAAATCTTGCAAGTGCTTGAGTATGTGCATTAATGTGTTCCTGACAATATTCTCATCCACTCCAAATAGTTTTGACTTAGTATATTCCAAATTATGGATTCAGCTATGCCTAAATGATTGTTCATGTGTCAGAGTTCATTCCTGTATACACAGAAGCTGTTAAGAGTATGCCGAGGATTTTGAGTAGGTTTGACAATATATTCTGGAAGTGCTTCAAGATTCTATTTAGTGAAACATGTAAAGTGAGTGTCTTTTGGGAGATAGTACTTCATCATTGCAACAAGGTGTTGGTTTTGAAAGTTTTGCTTACTTCCAGTGAGCAAAGGTTCTTAGCATGTTGACTAAGAGGGACAACATTTTACTCTAAACAATTAATATCAGAAGGAATCTTGTCCACTAACTTTAGCTGGCTCAGTATTTCAGTTCTAATATTACCAAAAGTTCTTTATCCTAACTACAGGGAAAAGCTTGTAGAACAAATAACAAGCTTGTATTAAATCCATCTGTAAGTTAGGAAGTGGAATAACGTATAGACTATGAGGAAAAATTTGTAGTACTGTGAATGTAATTTCCATGTTCAGTACCACGATTACCATTATTCTAGAAACATGAACCTCAGCTGTTTAGTGATTTTGGAACTGTTGAAGATGTCGGTGGCAGGGTAATGGGAGAGGGAATATGAATGTAAACTGCTCCATTTTGCAGTCCAGGTTTCTACGATTATATGTCAACAGTCTTGGAGAAGACGTGCAATCAAGTAATCATTTCACCGTGCATGAAACTGCTTTTAATAGTTTGTTGCTTTCTCTTTGCCTCTTTAGCTCAGCCACCAAACTTTGTTTCCTAGCATACTGATGTAACTCAAAGAATACAGGGTTCCAAAGCAAGGGCAGTGCTCTCTAACTGCGGTACAGCATAATCTTGCCCTACAAATGTGCAAACAATAGCAAAAGTATGTGTTTCTGAATATGCCACAGCTGTTACCCTCTCCTGAGAGCAGGGAGCGTTACAATGACATAGCCAGAATGACCAGTTAAAACCACTCATGCCTCTTTATTGCGTTTAAATGGGGCATGTAAAAAAGCAAGGGCCAGTTCTTCCGTTCAGATAAGTATCAGTTCAGACTACTGCAGTACTGCCTTTCTGCACAGGCTTTGAAGAATAGAGGCAAAGAATTCCCCTTTTTCCCTTCCCCTCCTATTACATTTCTGGCACCCAGTATGTGAAATCTCGGTTGGAACCTGGAACTTTCTGTTCTCACAATCTCTGCGCTTCACCAGTAACCTGGAACAAGGACTGTTTTTTGTTTTCCTTTTAAATTGCTGTCATTACTTTGGATGTATTAAATGATTGTTAATGATTAAGATTATTTGTAGAAAGGGGACTACTTCAAAAGCAGATGACACATTACCAGAGCTGCAATAAGAAATAGATCCAAATTCTTTGTGTTAGGTTATGTTGAGGGTTTGAGCATTTAGGAATTACAAGGTTGATGTCAGTCAAATAGTCACAAAGTGCTCAAGTGCTATCTTTTTTCCCTTAAGCAATTGTTTTGCTTTAAATCTAATAATTATGTCTGACTTTTCTGTCATTATGTCTGAATGTATGTGTGATTGTTTTGCATAAAGAGCACTGTAACTGAATCTACCTGATCAAATTTATTCTAAGGGTTAAATGAATGCAAACCATCTGAAACTGCATTTAATTCTGGCATTTGTGTGTGTGATAAGAGGGCTTTGTGAGCCTTAGAGAGTTGTCCCTTGGTTTAGAATGCAAATACATTCTTATGTGTTTGTTTGCATATTTAGCCAGAGGGGTAAATGACACTAAGGCGACATCATCAAATACTGTCAAACTAGCTTTTTAATACAGATGTCCATTGTTGTTTTAAGCGCTTAAGGGGTTGGTTTGGTTTATTTTGGAACTTGCTGAACTATATGAAGTGTGTCTCCAGGGACCTAGTATTTTAATACCTAGTAGAAGGTTGTATAACAGTAGATGATGTATTTTGCCTTCCCATGCTGTAAATAAATTATATGTGTTAGCTTGGGGAAGCGTATCTGAGGTGTTAATCAAAGGCTAATATAAGATGAAAAAAAGAGGTAGTGATGTCTTGTAGCTGATTAAGTTCTTTATTAATTTATCTATAATTAAGAGCTATAAGAGCAATAACATGTTAAAATGTTAACATGAGGCACTTCCCAAGAGGAGGTAGATGGTCTAGGGTTATTTAAAATACGTGCTGTGATTCACTGCTTTTTTACTATTTGCTGTGGTTAAGTCACTTAAATAGTGAAGTCAACAATCCCCTGGGCAAAGAAAGGTAATGTGGTTTTAAGTGTATTGTAAAAATTGCAATTTGATAGTTTCCACTCTATAATCCTATCTAAGTCTCGGTTGTATTGAAAGGAGAATAGATACATGTGTCAGTTTTGGAGCATAATCTGTTATTTTTAGTTTTTTAAAGGCTGACAAATGCGCTTCAAACAAGCAACGCACCAGTTCATTAATGTGAATGTTTTGCTAAATGCTACATGCTTAACGTAATCCCCATTCCTTTATAATAAGTTTAAATATTAATTCTTTGGAATGCTAGATGCCTAGAGCTAGATAGAAATGCTGAGCAGTTTCAGATATCTAGGAGTGGGCTTGTGAAACAGGATATTTAACTGGGAGAGATGAGTAGCACATTTCAGAGTTATTAGGGCAGAACAACAATGCAAGAGGATGACTTAAAAAAAAAAAGGCAATAAAATCGTTTTCTGTGCATAAGGTTTAAATACCTTAGAGTTATTTATTGAAACACAATAGCAGATTTCCTATGTATGGAGGTTCTAGATTGCAGTTTTTTATTGTCATTTTGTTTAACTTCTTTTTAGCTGCCCGCCCCTCTCTAAAGCAGCTGGCTTTGATTTAACCTGAATCCTTCTCTTAGAGCAAATGATCACTCGCTTGCGAAGGCTGTGTTATGCTCTTTGATGGAACATCTCTGTCACGGCAGACGCTTGAGAGAGAAGGCTAAATAGGAGAGGAAGGGTGCTCGAGGAAAGCATCGGTTTGCATTCAGAAGGACTCATTTCACTCTGAACCGACTCTTGCTTACTGTTCCTTATGTTAGTAAGTCTAGCCTACCTCCCAGCCACCATCTGTGCTGGACAGAGAAGAGAGAGTTAAAGTGAGAACAGATAAAAGAGGAAATTTCTGTTTTATTACCCAGTATTTTCTGGGAAAACCCCAGAAAGGCTTTAACATGAGATTTCATAACTCTTGCTTTTCCCTGCTGCTCCTGCTGATATTGCAGGGAGTTGTAGCATTGGCTTCAGGAAGAGGCCAGTACTGAATGGTTTTGAAAATCCCATCCATGCTTTTGAGGCACAGAGAAGATCCAAGTGTTAAACTCTGTCCTGAAGTGAGAAGCGCGCAAGCTGAAGCAGCACAATAGCTCGGATGCCAAACTCAGTTGGAACAGTATGTTTTCCTTTAATTTTTCTTCCTGTTCAATACCGTGCATGGGTCTAAAGCTGGTGTGATCTGCCATTGTACACGAACCAGGCAAAAACGGTGACGGATTTGTCAGCAGCTGATGTGGCCAAGTACATAGACGTTTTGGATGAAAAGAGATAGGGTGCTTGAACCCTATTCTAGGCTGTAGGGCATGTATCATTTTGGGGCAAGTCTGTGTACTATTCATGATGTTTCTGCTGCAGGATTGGAATGGAGTAAGGTGTAGAGAAAGATAAGTCAGTTTTGGAGCCAGCAGCAGTGCAGTTGTTTCAGCACAGCATCAGCGCCAGCTTAATTTTCTATGCCGAGGGCCAGAGTTTGTTAGTTCAGGTGCAGTGTTTGGGTGATGTGGCTGTGCTCTGAGATCTGATCTGGTGGTGGAGCAGGATGCTGCACTGCAACACATGGCTGTATCCATCCGCCTAGGATGGCACTTGCTTGAGCATGCCTGCACCCCCTCTGTGCAGTGTGTGTGTGGACCAGATTTCTCTCTGCTACGTGAAATACGTGGTGTTTGGCCGTGTTGGTAAGTCCCCTTGAGTGTGAGTGGTGAAAAGTGCAAAATACATATTTGTTATCTTTGGGAGAGTAAGCTTTTTAATGGAACATTTTAGTCTGGCTCCTTACTGCTTGGCATCTGGTATACCCTGCCAGTTGCAGAATTGTTGCTGAGGAACAAATTCTCCCATTTATTTTAGTGCTTGACAGGCTGAGGTGAGAGAAAGGAGGCTACTTTAAGGGAGCTGTGTTGGAAATAACCAATAATACGTACCTGTTGGGAGGCAAATCTTCCTTGCAGGTTTGCTGGAGAAAGCAACTTCAGGGTTGCCCTTGGCTTCCAGCAGATGGAAGTCTCTTATGGCTGTTCTTGAGGCAGAAATCGTCTGATGGAATGCATGCTGCCTGGGCTTGACTTGCAGGTAGCTACTGCAAGGTTCTCAAGATCTCTGCAAAACAGATTTTGCAGCTGAGACTGTCTCCTAGGACTTGAAGAAGAAAAAGCAACACTAAATTCCTCTTTTCTGGATATCTGATTGTTGTAAGGTTCAGTTTCCTTGAAGTCATCAGGGCTGGTTTATGTTCAACTGGAACTCAGCTGGCTTCATTCCATCATCCCTAGCTCTGGTGCAAACCTGAAGTGACGCCATTTTAAAACCAAGAGTGCATAAAAAGGATGCAGACTTGAGCCCTGGAAGTTCATCCTGTAAGTGTGGATTCAGTTCACTTGGCAAAAGAAAAAGATGTCTCACGCTTTTCATCTAAACAGTTTTGCTTCTTATTCTTCCTTTGCCAAGTCACCACAAATTGGCTTATATTCCTTTTCCTTTCGAGTTCCTGGGCTATTTGGTAAGGCTCACTGACTTGTATTATTGTGGGGATAAGTACAAACTATGTGTGTGAATGGTTCTCTTTTCAAAACAAAGATCCACAAGCATTTCAGCATCACTCTGGTTTCAGTGGCTATGCAGGAAACTTAAGGGGATGTTTACCTCAGAGCCCACTTGCTTTTTTGCCTGCCCTTGAGTCTCGACAACTTATTCTTTCTATGCTCTCAGGCTCTTGGCCTCTGTCTTCTACTGTGTGCAACTTTGCTTTTGGCTTATTTTTAAATATATGGAAAGGGTTGTAACTTATTTGAATTGCAGGCTGCGTATGTGGAAGTGTGGCAACTGGTGTAAATAGCTTTTGGGTCTGGTGAATGTGTAAATACTTAAAATCTGTCAGGGTGATTTGGCTGGATTTCATTGGAAACATTATATGAGATCTCCTTTCTCTTACTGCATCCTGTCGGAAGCTGTTGGGCAGAGATTACTGGCATGAATAGTCTGACTGCTTTGTCAAAATTCACTTCTATGCCTATTTGCTTGCAAGTTTGCCACTTCCACAAATACTTTATAAGTCTGTTTATTTTGGAAGGTTAGTCATAGAAAGCCAATGTAAAGGGGACCAAAATCTAGAAAAGGAAAGCAAAGGAGTGCAATGACTAATCATCAATAGTGTTTTGAACCCAAACGTATGATGGCATCACCTACATGGACAGTTTATTTGGCAGGTTTGAGAGATGACACTGCTGTCTTGCAGAAGCTTGCTGCTTCTCTGATACCCAGGTTAAGTCTCAAAGTGGAACTAACCTGCTTAGGGAGCTTTCCTTGCTAAGGGTTAGTGTTAATACCAACCATAGAGGTTTTATTAGCTGCTGGAGAATTTGCTGGGAGACTTGAAAATTAAGAACAGTAAATAGTGGAGGTGATAAAGATGTTTTAGTCATGGGGTAGATGTTTTGGCAGCAAGCACTCTGAAGTGATAGGGGGGGTTTCAGAGCCTAGAGAACAGGAGGCTTGAGAGGAAACCTGGTGAAAAATAGCCTGTAACCAGCTAGCATTTAGGTGAAAAAGAATGATGATACTAACTACCACTACAGAATAGAGTCTGGAAAATTGGATACTGCCTCCAATGTGAAGGCTCCTGATCACAGCATTTGCTAGTTTGATGAGCAGCCCAGATTTGTAATATGAGCTAGAAGGACCTTCTAAACTTGTTATCCACTGGTTTACAGATTGGAGTTATAACGTGTATATGGTGCACGTGCACTCATTCTTCAGAGGCACCACTCTTGTTCTGCTGGTATGGAAGAAAATCTCCTATTGCACTTTCTGAAGTGAGTGTGATTGCAGGTTTTCTCTGTTGATGCTCAGTATGTTGTGGAATGCACCTGATACTCAACACCTTTTGTCTCCTCTACATTGGTTTATTCTTCCACGGGGATTGTGCGAGCTCAACACTAGGAAATACATTAACTAGGAGTATACTTAGCTTTTGACATATGATGCCCAAGCAGGCTGTGAGTTGTTTGTCACTGGAGTTTTTAAAGGCAGTAATGGATGGAAATCCTACTGTGAGATAGAACTCTTTGGGCCCAACTATCTTTCCTGTGACATTTTTAAGTCCTTCACTCAACTGCTTAGGCACTGTAAAGTTACAAGAGGTCTCTCAAGCTGTAATACACTAGGCTTCTATCCTCTTTGACTTAGTGAACAAAGTTCAGATCCCTCCTCGTCTAATGTTGGTGTTTCTAGTCACTCATTTGTGTGTCAAGAGAACACTAAGAAGGCACACAGTAAAAACCAGGCTGAGTGAAGGGCTCTAAGAGAAGCAGTTGGGAGAGCCAGTGGTGGGACAACTGGGCATGAAAAATGATTGATTTTTATGTGCAAAGCAGTTGTGAAATGTTCTGTGGCATTCTGGGGACATGCCATTGCTAACAAATGATTGCCTGTTGGGGATAGAAAATGCCAGCCATTGTTCTGAAGAAGGAAATAGCCTTATTGATACTGAATTAGGCTCACATTGAACTATTATTCATTCGCAATGCATCTTGTTTTCCAAAGATGAAAATTAACTGACCATGTTGAAGTCCTCTAGCAGTATTGGCCTTTAGTTGATGGTCATATCTACATCCTGATGGTCCAGGTGGAGTTTAGACTATTTAGAATTGGGGATGCATTGTGGCAGAAATCTGCGTTAACAGAGCAGCTGAAGGAAGCTCTTCTGCTTCTTACAAGAGCTCACCAAGCTTGTTCTTGTTTTATAACAAGCCCGAGAGTGAGGCTGGCAGAGATAGATGTGTTGGTAGATTGAACTTAAGCTTCTGCAATACGTTTTGGATTGTCACATGCAGTGTCGATGGCAGGCAAATAGGGGTATAGAAAGCAATAATGCTGCCTTTTGAATGGAGTAAAAACTGGTTTGTTTTTAGGAACTGAGATACTCATCATACAAGTATGTTTTGCACAGTGACAGTTTTGTATACAACTCTGAAAGTCTGAGTTTGTTCCCGGTGTTGTCTAATAGTCTCTACTGAAATCTTAGCAGAAAATAGAAACCCACTGCCTGTAAAGTTTGTCTGTGGCTTCAGATAAAGGGGGTAATAAAACAAATTAGGAAGTGACTGGCATGTGACACGGATTTCTTAAGCAATGATCAGGAGCTGGGCAATGAATATTTTCATGCAGTCCAGCACATGTACCTGGGCATAGAGGATCTAAACTGGTTTTATAGATGGGACGCTGCATGTCCTGGAAAGTAGTGATGCTAAAAAGAATCAGGATGTCATTCATATTCAGTTGGTGTTAGTATATAAATTTCTAATGAAGTACAAAGTGATGTGATACTTCCCTATAGTTTTTAATAACATGATCTTATCTTTCTGTTAAGCATCACTCTAGTTGCAGGAAAGTAGATTAATGCCCAAATTTTCTTAAACAACTTCGAAAACTCAAAGGATTTGGAGAAGAACTGGAAGATGCTAAACCCATATATTGCACTCGTGGATTAAGGGAAGATTAGAGGCAATCTGACCTGTTCTGGAGGTGCGCCAGAGGAGAAAAGAGGTGATAGTTGAGGGTTATCTTGGGTGCAGATAAATGCGGAATGGCATCTCATGGCTGGAAACTGAGGCAGATTAAACAAGAAGGAAGATGCCTGTCCTTGACTGCAAGGGGTTAATTAAACCCTGGCATAGCTTAGCAAAGGATGTGGTAAATCCGCTGGTACTAGGAGTTGCTGAGCTGAGTTTAGGTGTTCTTTTGAAAGGAATTATTCTTTTCAACCATGGACAATTTCATTCAATGATAGAATCACTAGAGGAACAAGCTGGACCATTCCAATGGTTTCCACTTGCAATCTGTAAAAGATTCCAGGCCATGTCCTGCTGCCAGACCTGGTGTTGCTCTTCCTTCATTTGCCCTCTGCATTGCAATCCTTGGGCCTAGCATCCATACTGAGGCCAAATTTAGGGCCTCATTCTGGATTCCATGACAAAGAGTAGGGGTAGGCTAGGGAAGGAGGAGTATTACCACACTACAATCACACACTTTGACAGTAATTATGGTAAGGCAATCACTAGCAACTAATGTTTGCTCCAAATCCATCCTTTATTTCCTCTTGTTATGTCTCTGTCTTCAGCAAACAGCACCACTCCTCCTTGACTAGACTAGTCTCTATTCAGAGATGTTGTGATGGAACCTCCTGTTGCCTAGGACCTAGGCTGAGACCAACTAAAACCAAGTGCTGGGTTGAAAACCTGGACACGTAAGGAAAGGTCAACAGCTGTGATCTTCTCTTACCAAGCACTGATGGCTTAACATTAACGTCTTCCCTTTCTTTGCTTTCTGAAGTGAAAACAAAGGCTCTCAGCCTCCTTCCTAGCATGGCAATAGTGACATACTAACACAGTAGTTATTACAGCAAACATTGTGGCCCTCTCTGGCCATGATGTTTTCTTTCTGTGGGGAGACTGAAATACTAACTCACAAATAATGTCTTTAGAAGTCGTATTAGTCACACATTTTTAAGACATTCCAAAATCATACCAACCTCCTTCTGAGCTTGTCTGTTGCTACCAATGATTCAAAGTTTTGAAAACTCTCCTTTCGTTTTGATTTACATTTTGGTCTTGGGCACTTGTTATTTCTGGCAAATGCCAGCTCAGTTTCATTAAAGAAAAATCTGTTTTACAGCCACGCGGCTCAGATCTGCTGCGCTTCTAATAATTGATGGCTGGTTTCCTTATTTCCTGCATTGTAGAAAAATAAGGACCTTGTTAGACCCAAACAAGCCTGCATAAAGTCACAGTGTGAAACATCAGGTTGGGGGTGAGCAGAGCAGCTGTGGGCAGGTTTTACAACTTCGGGCCACAGTTGCTGGTGGCAGCCAAGGGAAACTCAGAGATACCCATGTGACTAAAACTCACTTGAGTTCTTTGGCTCCCTGGCCTGAGATTTATATTTGTGACACCTTCCCCTTCTGTCAGTCCCTGGGCCAGACACAAGCCTGGGTCTGTGTATGTACTTACGGCTCCGCGCACCCTGTGGTGTGACCGCTTGTGCCCATTGCTTGTCATGCCACCGCGGGACATGTCTGTTTCCAATGCTGGCTGTCTTGCTCCACCAGCCCACAACAGTGGGAGTGTGTGCTTTGGAAAAAAGCAGCTGCCGTGTGGTGGGGATGAAAAATCCAGAGCAAACACTTTCAGAATTTCTGCAAGTGGGCAAATGAATTTCAGTCTGAACTGTCATCGCGAGGGCCCGTTTTCCCTTCCCCTTCCCTTCGGGTGGTATCCTTGATTGATGTTTCTGAATGGGGCAAGGGATTGCCCTTTGCTGTCCACTAAGAGCATGCGCGATTCACTTGCTTTATAGATGGTGGCTTACGGAACTCTGTCAGGTTCTTGGTTTATATTATTGCAGACAGGTTTCTTGTTTGGTTTGGTTTTGTCTTTTTGTTTGGGTGTTCTCTTTCCTTTCATAGAATCATAGAACAGTTCGGGTTGGAAAGGACCTTAAGATCATCCAGTTCCAGCCCCCCTGCCATAAGCAGGGACACCTCACACTAAACCAGGCCACCCAAGGCTTCATTTGAAAAGCCAGTGAAATTCAGTGGTGTCTGTGTTAACTGAAAACAATCTCTAAGTTTCAATGAGCAGCTAATGTGTATCAGGTATTCTTCCAGATGCCTCTTGGGTGGCATGGTTTCGTGTGAGGTGTCCCTGCTTATGGCAGGGGGGTTGGAACTGGATGTTCTTAAGGTCCTTTCCAACCCTAACTATTCTATGATTCTATATTGCCACTCCATAAGCCTGGTAATAGAGACAGGATCCTGCCTTACAGATTCAGAGTTAAATGGCTCCTAGGAAGCCAAGCTGTGACACCTGAACAAGGTCATAAAAAGTGTTTTTTTTTACATGTCCTTAGCAGGTCCAGTCTGTTTTCCTTGATGATTGGATGGTTATTTTCAAGACACATATGATGAGTCTCCTAGGCATTCCTTTCATAGAATCATAGAATAGTTCGGGTTGGAAAGGACCTTAAGATCATCCAGTTCCAACCCCCCTGTCATAAGCAGGGACACCTCACACTAAACCATGGCACCCAAAGCTTTGTCTAACCTGGCCTTTGAAGGACTTTCTCCTCAAAGGAGGTGCTGAAGAATTTGTAGTAACCATAGAACTAGTGAAAACTCAAGCCTTAAAGCCTGCTCTACTAAAGGTCTGATCCAAAGGTATTTAGGCACCTAATTCCCATTGACATCAATGAGAATTCAGCGCCTAAATACTTCTCTGGATCTGGTGCTTAGCCTTCTGGCATTGACTGTTACATAGTTCATGCTGTGAGTCTCCTTTTATGGCATCTTCTGTGAGTGGTGCAATAGTATTAATTTTGAATTCATCCCATCGTGAGTTCCAGCATCGAGTGATGCAGCCGATTGCCATGGGATAATCTATGGTTCCACCAAGGAGTTGAGGCCTTGTAGACAAGCAGTGGGGTGGGAGAGTGGCTCTTTTATTGATGTAGTGTGACTGAAGGAGATTGGGGCTGACCTTCAGGCACTGAAACTTTGCTGATGAGGAAACTGAAGTGACAGACTCATTCGTTTGGATGAAAATCCAGGGAGAGGTGGGAGATTTCTGTTGCCATTTCCTCCATTCAGTGCTGATCTTATCATGGTGGTTTAGTAGCAGAACTCCTCTGGCTGCTTGCCAAGTGATACCATTGGAGTCTGTCTGAGATGTGCAAGATAAAAGATCTCGGGAATTACAAGTATTTTGACTTTCCTATCAATCCTTTCTGATGTGCGGAGTCCTCTGACCTACAGAACTAGCTTTCTTTTAAAAATGTTGTTATTGAAAGGAAAGGAAACACAAGAGCTGAGAAGTGGAACCTGATGTTTATAAGGGCTCTGAGAGCAACTGTAATTAGTGCAGGGTTTTGGAAGAGACTTGTTCCCTTGCCAGCAAAGGGCCCTGGTGTTCAGCCAGGTTAGGTGTTCAGCCTCGGAGTAAGCGCATACCATACACTGGTTCTGTCTCTGGCACTGGGAACATGAAGTGTCCTCTCACTAAACGTATAAAATGAAATACTTTGTGTACTCCCAGCATGTCCTGCTGGGACGTCTGAGTCACTGCCCAGCCATTTGGGCTGGTTCTCCAAACTCTGACTTGCACAGGGCTGCATCAGTGCTGGGAGGGTTGGTCTACTGGGTGCTGTGATGATGCTCACCCTACTGGGTGCTGTCTCCGTCCTGTGGTGCTTTGCAATTCACAGTTTTAATGTGGGCCTGCAGGCCTGGTAGTACTGCCAACTGGGTAGTGTGAGAGTGAGAAAGTTCCTGTGGTGACAGGAATCCCCCTTGTCAGCCCCTTCCTTGCAGAGACTCATGACAGTGGTGCTGTCTATAAATAATCTATTTTGATTATCAGGTAAAATCAGTAGTGATGCTCAGCAATACTGCAGCGGTTTTGTGGTGCTGGAATGCTTTTATGTGTTTTTGTGAGGCACCAGCCACATCAGCACCACTGGCTGCTGAATGTGAGATTTGCTTGCTTGATGACTCTTCCTTTGCCTGTATCTGCTGTCATTTTCCTCCTCCTGTGTTTTCTTCCTATCCCCACAACATCCAGTCACAGCTTTGGCTGACCTGCACTGGGACTGACCTGCCTGGTACCAGGTAGGTGTGACTGGGAACCCAGAGGAACCCCATAAGAAGGTGTCTATCCCAGGCATAACCTCAGGCTGGTGATGCTATGAGGGCAGCAGCAGAGGGCTTGCTGCCCCAGCACAGTGGGGTGTCATAAAGCACAGTGGGGTGTCATAAGGCACAGTGACATTCTTTGGGCAGTGTTAGTGTCAGAAAAAAGCAGTGCACATTTCTACAACAACATGATGAACTTTGTCAGTAGAAGGTATCCTTGCCCATGGCAGGGGGGTGGAACTAGATGAGTTTTAAGGTCCCTTCCAACCCAAACCATTCTGTGATTCTATGATTTAACAAGACACAATTGGGATAGATTTGGGTAAATGAATGTTAGAGCTTGATAACTGTGTGAGTGCTGTGCCTTACCAGTTCCTGACTCATAGTATTATCCTGTAATTCCAAATGACAGGAGGCAGAGGAACTGGTGAGTTACTCAGATTGTAAATATGCAGATTCCATTTCACTCCAGAAATCTAGGAAACTGTGTGGGGACTTTCATAACACAGTTCAATGTTAACTTCAGCTGTTCCCCATAGGAACAAATGCCCCAGCGACAGAGCTGGGTAGGGAAAGGCAATATGTTGACCTATTTCCTTCTGAGAGATGAATGGTGAGCAGGTTAGGGCATCCAGACCATCTGTGTCTGTGCACATCACTGGCTAATTAGTTGGTGGCTGAAGGATTGGGGAAAGAGCAGGATGCTGGGCAAGGGGGGGTGTCTGATCCAGAGCCCACTGGACTGGTAGGAGCGAGGGACTGGGAAGGACCACATGGATGATCAAGTCCAGTTTGTTGCTATTGTAAGTAATTGATGTTCAGTCCAGGGCGCATCTCTCCCCCACCACCCACAAACCACAAAGTGCTCCCCAGCAGCCTATGCCAAACTGAGATCATTAGTGGAAAATACCGAAAGCCACAAACTGCTGTTGTAAAGAGCAGGAGAGGTTGCAAACCCTGACCGTGTCCTGCAGCGATGGAAAACCTGGGCATTCCTTAAATAAAACTTCTCAGGTGACCCAAGCATCGAATTTGATCATTGGTCTAAGTACCAAAATTCAAGTCATTTGTGTATTTGAACGATCAGAGAACTGGTGACAAACTGGTGGCCACAAGTGACAAAGTGGAGTGGCTGAGGGCAGCTCACAGTGATCCCGTGTGTGCTGTTAGGACTCGCTGGTGTTTACAGCAACCACATTTCCATGCAGCACACAAGAGAATGTGCTTTCCCTCTATCCCTTCTTTTCCTTTTCTTCCCCTCTCTTTTAGTAAGCGAACCCAATGGCTTCTCTGAGTTACGAGGGATTTTTACAGCAGAGCTGCATGATGGAGAGACCTGGTTTTCATTGTGCAGGCTGGGATATCAGTTTTAACCCAGAGGCAGTGATGTTATTTAACAGGTGCCTTAAAGGCATAGTGCTTATTTAATCACCGTCTCCATATGAACATTATGTAAATTGAAATTGCTTAGGTACGCAATTAACTGTGAATGCTTTAGACATTTTTAAAGGCATAAGACAATACCTGAAGTTCCATTTTAAGAATATCCAGGTCAAAGGACACACATGTTTTTATTTTCTTATTTGAGGTATAATGTGTTCAAGGCAGATTTATGGCACAACCTTTGTTTATTGACTTGTACTTTTCCACATGAAACTAATGGAACATGACAGATGATATTTATGAGGCATGTGTTCTTGATTAAATCATGTTAGACATTAAAACCTGATAAAAGAACGTATTTTAAAGGGTGGATTAATAGAAAAGGAGGCAGCATTGATTGGGGAGTTTACACGGCACAAGACACATTGGTCTTAGACTGAGTGTTTGTAGGTGAGAGATGTGGTTATAAAACTTTAGAAGCTGAACAGAAAAGGATTAATAAGCTTTTGCTCTTTGGAAAGTTTGAGTTTTGTTTTTCTCCCTTTGTGAGCCACCGGCCACCTCGTATTTCTGGTCTTTCAAGTGAATTTATTCAGTTCTGCTTAAGAACTTGTGACCTTTTATGGCCTACTGCTTTTACTGTTGGCCCTACATACGTTCTGTATGCTTTAGGATTGCCAGTCAGCAGATCTGTGCAAACAGCCCTTGATGCTGCTGAAACTGCTCTGTAAACATGCTCTAAATTCTGCTTGTATGGGTGCAAATGAGGTAAATAGGCAACAGTCGGATGGAGCTGCTTGTTCCCACCTTGATATCTAGGGCTTTGCATAGGGTTCTTAGTAACAGGTTAGTAGGGAATTACCCTGTGTAATACTTTGTGTGTCAGCATAAGAGCATCCTCTGAGTGTTTCCTGTGGAGAGCAATTAAAGGATTTTAGTAAACATAAGAAGTGGGACCAGATTGAATTGGTTTTCTTGTCTTAACTGAATATGGAGTCTAAAGGGAAAGCAGATACCTGCATTGTGCCTTTAGTTACACAGGTGCAAACCTGGAATATTTCAAGTGGTTGCAGCTACATGTGTATATATATCTGAGGACACACTCTGGCTTGAAGCATTTTCAATCCTGAGTTTTAGCCTTCTGAGGTTGAATTTGTGCTAACCTGGATCTTCCTCAAAGCTGCATCTTCTCTAGAACAGACAAATCACTGCACGAGAAGATAGGCTTGAGTTCATGAGTTGGTTTATACAGCATTTTCATCTCAAATCTGATTAGACTTTTAGAAGCACCATTCACTCGAGAGACAAGAAAATTTTAAGTATGGTTTTAATGACAGCAAAGTAAAATGACACGTTGTTGTGCAATATTCACCTCATTCCTGTAACTTCATCGTAACTGAAAGACTTGTGCCAAATTAATGGCTGTTAACTTTTCATCTCAAAGCAGGATCTTTTCTGGATGACACACAGTAAAAAGATGTCAGAATTATAAGTGTCAAGTATGTAAATGAATAAAATGCTTCAGTATCTTCTACAGGAAAGGAATGCAAATTATAGCAACATTTATGATTTGCTTTCGTTTGGATTCTCAGGATAGATAACTAAAAATGCTTGCAAAATGAGAAAGCTGTGTAAGAAATAGTGATGTTTTATGAAGTGTTGTGGGATTTAGTTTAATTGAGTTGAAACAAGACTTCGTACCTAGTATCATCAGAGTGAGTTGTGTTTGAAAATCTGTGAGTTAAATTACATCCCTGCTTTCCAACAAATCCAGTGGAAATTCCCTCTTTCCCCCAGGTTGCTCCCTGGAACACACCTACCTACCTGAGGCTCTTCCCTTAGGAAGTGAAAATCCTCATAATGCAGCTGTTTCCCTACGTAGATTTCAGCCCAACCATATGGCATAAGCCAAACCAGCAGATGTTAGAGAATTCCCGTGTTTCTACAAGGGAATGGGAAATAGCACTGAAAGCAATATAATGTTGTTATATTAATCTTTTGTCTCCTAAAGGATTTAGCAGGATTTAAAGATGGCTTGAATAATATAGCAGAGACTTGAAAAAGTGGCCTGAGACTGAAAAGAATGGGCATGATTTTGTTGGGGATTGATACAGATCAGACATGCACAGTGTGCAAAACAGAAGAAATGGCTGGTATTGAAGATGCAGCTAGGTCCTTCAGTCCTACATAAAGTGAAAAAATGCATCACTGTTAGAAACATGCTACCTTCAAGTGGGAAACCGAAAGCTGGTTGTGAAGGGCAGGTAAAGAGTGTTTATCATGTTTTGGCTTGTACTGGTAATGGTATTGCTAAGCTTTGTGAGGGCAATCACATCCCTGCCTTCACAGCCGGGTTGTCAGGTTCTCCTGGAAAAATAGCACTTCAGCCACCAGTGAAACTGGCTGGTGATGGTGGCCAGCACTCAACAGATGACTGTCCTCCTCCTTTCCCCAGCCAGGATCAATGCTCCCACACTGTTTCTGATAGATCTTTGTGAAGTCTGTTCTTAAACACCACCAAGAACAGAGATTCCGTGTTCCCTCTATCCTAATGCTTAGCTGACTTTCACAGCCTTGATGTTTAAATCTGTCTTGTTTGCTAAACTTGACTTCTTCTGTCAGCAGAATTTTACTTGGAGCTTTATGTAGTCGTGGTAGCAAAAGCACAGGAACTGCATCTAAAAACCCTCCTCTTGACTTAGATTCTTCTGAATCTGTGTAAGTCGAAGGAAACCTGAGTTCCTTCAGCTCCAACCAATATTGCTTCACCAGGAAAACTAGCTGAGCTATTAATGATTTCCTGTCTCATTAAAGAATTGCCCTTGGAGTCAAACTGTTGGCACCAGGCTGCCAGGGAGGAAGCTCTGCAGTTACGTCTTCTTCTCAATGTGGCTTCTTACAGAAAAGAAGCACTGCCAGCTTCCCGATTTCCTTTGCTCTGTCCTGCCATGCATTGCCAGAGCAGTTACACCTCTTTAAGCTGTTCCTGTTGCTTTTTCTTTGCATTTTGTTTGTTTGGTTTTGTTTACTGCTGGCTTGAGTTTCTGCATCTCCTTGCTGTGGAGGATGCAGACTGGTGGTGCTGGGGCATTGCTGAAGGAAGCTAAATGGGCTGCGTAGGAGGCCTTTAGAAGATGCATGTAATGGCCACATCATACTTCAGGATCTTCCTGGACAGTGTGTGGGTAGCGAGCATGACCTATTGGCTGTGGTGTTGGGCCCTTATAAAGAGAGGGGTTCTTGTAAAGAGAGGACAGCTCCAAGGAAAGCCAGCTGCTATGTAGGCAGAGACAGTCGCAGGATGTGCTGTCACTGCAGGATAACTGTGCACTAGGTATCACTAATCTGTATCTAACACAAGCACTGTGTTTTGTGGTGTGTTCTAGATGGTAAGCAGCCATATTCAAGTCCTTATTATCAAAGCGTTCAAAACACTATGCTAGAGATAGATATATTCACACGTGGGTACATAACACATGTACATACACATAAAGCACTAGTATTATCCTAGCTGTCTGTGTTGCTGGGAGCAGCACTGCCTCATTTCCTGCCATTAGAGCTTAAAGAGAAGAAGGGAAGAATATCACACCCAAAACTTGGAACAAGTTTGTGATTAATCTGCATTTCTGATATAAATGGAATGGAAAACATGTATCAGCGAATACTGATTACTTAAATCCCTGCACTGGTGGCCAAGAATGGAGAGTATCATGCTATATAGAGTATATACCACATGTTCTGTTATGAATCAGCAGGGAAGGTATCCAAGCCCTTTCAGTAGGTAGGTAAAGGGTTTGCTAATTTTCAGATTTTGAAGCCATCTGGAAAAAATTAACCAAAATTATCTGCCTCTCAGTCCCAAGATAAATTATTTGCCTACTTATACAATTGCTCCTCATTAAGTTAGTCAGGTTAAGGCCGATTAAACCGTGATATTAGAGCCGAGCTTTTATAGAGCATTTTGTAGATACAGATTTGGTGCTGAGAGTGATACCAGCATCAGCCCAGCTGAGAAGAACAACAGGAAAAACAGTTTCATGGAGTGGAATAAGCACTCAGTGAAACAGAAGAATTAAACAGAAACAATTCTCTTCAGCTCTGTGTGGTTTAAGATGTTGTCCTTGCTGACCAATGTTTTATCTAAATAGTTCAGTATGCACTGTAGTACATAGGTTTATATATTAACATACACTAAATATATATATTATATAATATAAATAACTATGTGAATCAGAGATACTGAAGTGTCCTGCGTGTTACCACAGCAGTAACAACTTTGAAAAGCAGCAGCAAATAATTCTGCCCCTTTGTATTCTTTGTCTCTTCCCTACATTCATAAGCAAACTCTTGACACAGAGAAGCAGAGGGAGAAGGAAGACAAAAAGTGAATATTGCTCTCTTTCAAATTTTAAGTGAAAACAAGTTGATGAATTTGATGCTGTGTAAATGGAGACATAATTCAATGGGCATGAAATGTCCTTACACTTCATAATTTCCAGTGCTACTCTTAATTTTAGAAAATACTGTGGAAATCAGTTCTTTCAATTCTGGAAAGATCAAACTCGTACTCCAGTACGTTGTCCTTATGTACTTGAGTAGTCTTCTTGAATTCAAAGGTCTACTTGCATGAGTGTGTTGTTAATGATCTTGGACCTGCAGACCTGTTTGTGAAGTGCTTTAGCTGCATCTGATTAGGATCCTTGGGCTGGAGAAAGGCTAAATTGTTTGCACAGATGTGACTGAGTGCATGAGAGCTGCAGCCAGTTGACAGCATTGCTGCCTCTCTCAGGGACATCCCTGAAAATGCCTCCCAGGCAGTGTTTCCAAGATTGAATCCTTTATTTAGCCTTTTGCCAAAGAAGGTGATAGACTTTGCCTTCTAAGTCCAGTAAAGTTTATTATGAACTGAATGACATCTTTCTCTGGTTACAGGGCTGGAGTCCAGTGATGTGGTTGCATATCAGATCTGAGTCTGGGGCCTGACTCTGCCTAGGTTCATCATTACAGTCCTGAATGAGTCGGGCAGCTTCTCCATGCCTTGGGCTTGGTGTTTGCAGAATGAGGCTAAGTGATACTTGGTTTTGTAAAGTGCTTAGTGACTGAGGGGGCAATACGTGGTCCAACAGCACTGCATGTAAGCAAATATTGTAACCCAGAAATCCATAGAGCTCCACTTTTTAGAAGAGTAGAGTTTCACTTAACGTGGAATGATGAAACTATTGAACGCAGCAGCGTGTAAATGCAACCAAAACCATGTACAGGGAGAAAGAAGCTTCTGGTGCCCATTTCAGTTCATGCCAACCACTGCCCATCTTTCCTTTTTTTCTTTAAACTTTGTTATTCTTCTCCTTTGGAACGAGGTTTTGAATGTGAAGAATTACTCAAAGCTCATAAAATGCAGAGCTTGGAGCTGCAATTGGTATTTCCAGGACACAGATCGTCACTGTAGGTGCTAGTGGTGTGTGTGGGTGTGGGATCACGTGCGTCATTTTACAATACTAGGGAGTCTTACCACATGGAAGAGTTCTCTGAAGCAAAGCTAAGCTGGTTAACACACTCTCAGTTCAGGCACGTACTTTAAATGGCTGCCAACACTGAAAACCCTCATTCTTTCGTTAAGTTGGTGCTTTAGGATCTGTATCCTAATGCAGTTCCTCTGAAATGGGAGGATAGACTCTCTCCTCAGTGCAGTTTATGCTTTTGTAACTGTGATTTTCATGTACTTCAAGTTAAGAAAAGAAACAGAACCAACCCCCCTTTTTTTTTCTATCCCCTTTTGAATTGTACTGAGCTTTTTACAGTATTTGGGAATTAACACTTTCTTATAGTTGATTTGCTGCACTGTGCAGCTTCTGTGCACCTTCATGAGGCAGGTTCTCTAACAATGTCAGGGTTATGGTATACAGGAGACCTGCAACCTGGCACGAGAGAGACATTTCTCCTGGAGAAGTCTGCGCCTGGGGAGGACAGTGAGACCAAGCATGCCTCCTGCCTAGAACAAGTATCTGCAAGTCCAAGGCTCAGGTCACAGTGGCTGGTGGAAGAGCCCTGAAGAAGCCGTGTGGTGGAAGTAGAACCCCTGCCGCCCTCACCTGCAGTATCTTTGAGTTCAGCCTGGGGTTAGTTTCTCACAGCTCTGACCTCCTCCCCAGCCCTGAAACACTCAATTGAATTTGAAGGTTTTCCATCTCCTTTCAGTCCAGCAGACACTTTGCAGCTTTTTCTCATCTTCCCCTTTTAGTCCCACTTCAATTTCACATCAAGGTACGCATTCCTTCTCTTGCCTGAGATCCCTGTAAAAGACTTCTTAATAGGATAGTTGCATTTCCACAGCATGTTTTGAGGTTTCCCGTTTCTTCTCTGTACATGATCTGGTTCTTCCATAGAAATTCTTTCCTGTGAGGGTGGTGAGGCACTGGAATGGGTTGCCCAGGGAGGTTGTGAGCGCTCCATCCCTGGCAGTGTTCAAGGCCAGGTTGGATGAAGCCTTGTGTGGCATGGTTTAGTGTGAGGTGTCCCTGCTCATGGCAGGGGGGTTGGAACTGGATGATGTAAAGGTCCTTTCCAGCCCGAACTATTCTATGATTCTATGAAGTGCAATCTTATAAATGCTTACAGATTACTTTTTAGACTTAAGAAGCTGCTTGTTTTGCTTATAGAGCCTTCTGATACCAGCATGCAACTACCATCCAGATTGCATAAAAACAGTTAGAAGAGGACTTCATCTATTCATGCAGCACTGGAAGGCTGATTTTGACCAGACCCCCTAAAGCCTCTCTAATAGCAGATTGTAAGTCCCAGTTTATTTTAAAGCTGCAGGTTTGGGAGTTTTTCTTTCATTCCACACAGGTTATTCAGGGTGTGATTTCTCTGATACTTTAATACTCATGTCTAAATGCTTACCGAACCCTCCCTTCCTTCTAACATAATCCCTTTCTTGTCTGCTGTTAGTACTTGTTTAAAGTGAGCTGGGAAGTTGCTTACATTTGGAAAGGAATAAATAAAAACAGGCCAACATTAAGGTGTGGCTGCAAAATCTTGCAGGTCCTTTGAGTTGGGTGTTTGCTTATTTTGGAGTGCTTGCTGGGCTAAACATGGATTTATCCGTGATGTGTCATTGACTTATCAAAGCCAAATTACTCATTAAAACAATGCTGAACTGGAAACATAATGCAGTAAAGGAGCATATAAATAAAAGGTTAGCAGAGAGGTAACGTGATACATGAAACCATAAAAGAGACTTCAGAATTAATGAGGGAGACAATATTTCTCCTGTAGAGACTTTAAGATTGGTTGAAAGAGCGGAACAGCAACACGGTATTTATTTCTCAGGTTGCCTTATTGTTAGGCCTGTGGGACCAGACAGGAAGGAATTAGAGAGCCCGGTATTACCATTTAATTGCTTGAAGAAAAAATATTATTTTTTATTGTTAACCATTAGCTGCTGCTCGTTTTATTAAAGTCACAAGGCCCATGCTGCAGCACCAGTGCTTGCAGCGTGCAGGCAGGGCTAAGGAAATAGTTGGATTGCTATAAACTCAGCTTGGCGTGGAGGGGAGAAATGAAAGAGAAAAGATGGAGAGCTGGAACTAGAGCAGTGGCTGTTCAGATGTTACGTGTCTAAGAGCTGCCTTTTCTTTCACGTAGAGATAGTTGTTGTATTTCACTGAAGTGCTCACACCCTATACCCATGGTTTGCATTGAGTGGAGCCATTAGGAGCAGCTCATTCTCTTTGGGTTTTGTTTTCTCTTCTTTGTGTTGGCTTGGAATTTCTGTATAATGCTTTTTGGTCACTTAAGTTGCTCAAGTTTTTAAGCACACATTAAAATTGTGCCTTTATTTGGCCAGAGACATCCCTGTTGAATGTGCAGTTTGGTTTTTTAGACAGGTTTGGGGGTTTTTGCTGCAGGGACAGAGGACAATGAAGATCTGCTTTTCAAAGTGCTGCTCAGTTTGCATGTGCCAGCTACAGTGTGCTGACTGTCCCCTGCTGTGCTCTGGGCCTGTGGAAAAGGGCAGACAATGTAACTTAGCTTGGCTCACCATGGAAAAAATACTTCAGAGGAATGATCTCACACCTGCTTCAGGCTACAGATGCTTACTCCATGAACAGACGGAATGGCTCAGCTGTTAAGCTGTGGTGATGTGACCACATGGACAGATAAGCAGGGCTGAGACATGCCTGTAATTCACAAAGCAGTGTGGCAATAGCAGTAGAGCAGTTCAGTTTTCCATGCATTCATATGGAAGGTCTGACAGATCAATACAGTAATCCGTTCCATTTTTGTGTAGACTCAGAGCATTTGCTTTCCCTCACAGAAGCAGGAAAGCAGATTTCCTCCCATGAATATTTCAATCCTTGATCCTTTGCTTTGGCTCCCAACAGCAACATTGACTTTGTGTGATGCAGGGAACTGGGTCCTTTCACAGAGCTCACCAGCTAGAAAGGGGCTGTAGCATTTCATCAACTGATCCCTCTTCAAGATCAGCTTTGTTTCTGAGGGAGGCTTAGTTCTTCTGACCACTGAGAAGCAAATGACTTTCCAGCCCATAGTTAGCACACCTGAAGGAGTATCCACAGAAGTGTTCTGCTTTCTTGTAAATTCAGAAAATGAAGGTTGCCTGTCTTCCCTTTCACTGTTAAATTGACTCCCATTGAGAAGTGTTTTTAGCAACTGTGGTTCAACCACCATCTGAAAGGAGTTGGCTTGATTACTGAGATGCTGGAGCAGTTGCAGCTCAGTGCTGGTGGCTGCTGATAGTACTTGCAGCTGACTTGGATTCCATTTTAAACCAAGGGAATCTGCCAATCACAGAGTATCTTGTGTGTACTCAAATGAAAATTGTTTGGGGGCTGGAACTAGATGATCGTAAGGTCCATTTCAACCCTAACTACTCTATGAGTCTGTGATTCTATTACAGCAGAAGACAGCAACAAGAGAGAAAACCATCTCAAGAGGTTTCAGTGACCTGTAGATCCTCAGGTCAGTGGGTCAATCATGATAAGCTGCTCTCTGCTGTTCCAGCAGTGAAACAGGGCTATTTACTATGTCTTAAAGTTGGGGTCTGTGGGCTCTGGCTCATGTTGGCAGCCCACTGTATGTACACAGGTCTCCTCAAAGCCTTGAAAATGTACACTAGGTATCTCTGTGTGTGTATACATGGATAGATGTAAAACTCAGGGGTTTACTTAAGTTCTTCAAAAGAGCTTTTTTGGGAAGTCCTGTGACCTGACTCCTGAAGGTGTTCAGGAATCTGTCTGATCTTGTGAAGCATGGCTGAAATCTGAGATACATTCTGGACATTGTGACTGATTCTAGACTGCATTTTTTATCAAGATAGGGTTAGCATGTTGATACCAGGGCCAGCTCTGCCTTCCTATGCTCCTGCAAACATACAGCGGGGAAGGTACACTAATACTGATGAATACTTCCATTGTTTGCCATGGACTCTGGGCAGTAACTTCGGCCTTACTGGGAAAGATTCCCATTCTTTGATGCTCTGATACTTTAGCCAACTCCATTCTGTTGAATTTAATTTTTAATGAAGTTTCCCTTTTAACTTATAATGTAACAAGTCTCTAAATGTGTTACTATCCACCAAAGAGGGTTTCTTGGCAGGATTTCCAAACGAAAACAAAACAAAAAACCCCTCTATTCAGCCAAAATACTCTTAACAGATGAAGCAACAATTACTTGTGGCTTTGTGAAAATAGAGTATATATATTGTATACGTTGTGGAGCAAGAGGCCACAATGTGTGTAGTGATGATTTGAGGTATCAGGAAATTAAGTGATCCATCAGTATTGATGCTCGGTTCCAAGTATTTAGCTCAGTGCTTCAATTTGCTGTGCAACTGAAAGTGGGAGTGAAGAGGGTCTAGTGGTTAATGCACTGAGCTGGGCTTGGAGAAGTCTGGCTTTAATTCCCAACTCTCTCCAAGCTTGCTGTACAACTGTGAACACACTACCTGAACTCTGTGCCTCAGTTCTCCTCTTTCCCTCACTCACTCGCTTCTTTTTTAATTCCTTTGGGAGAGCTGCCTTTAAGCCTTGTGTATGTTATCTGAACAAAGAGTACGGCATCTCAGTAGGGGCCTGGAGGTCCTTTCAACATAGAAAGATTTGTAAGTGCTCTGGCAAGTACTAAACTGTCATGTACATATGCATGTCAGGCAGGCTGAGTTATGTATGCAGCAACAGGGGGAAAATTAGCAAGCAGAAATGGCAACCATTACAACCGCAGGTTTTCATTTGGACATCCTGATTATGTGAATATTTGGAGCAGCTGCTCCTGTCCCTGCCCTGGTCCCAGCAATACCGTTCCACTATGGCACAAGTTTGGATGATAGTGTGCTTCCTAAAGAGCAAACTTCTCCCTTCCTTCATCTTCAGATACCCTCCTGGATAGTTCATAAGGCGTTCTGAGGCATAATACAAGCAGAGGCAACTAGAGAGGGCTGTGAACTTGGGGGGGAGTGTTATACTGAACACAGCTCTGCAACCTGTCCTGGGCTGATGTACTGAAGTCTCCTTTTATAGTCCACCACCTGTAAAAGTCAGGAAGCCATAGCTACCAGGTTCATTCATGTCTCTAGAGAACACTGATGATGATACTTGCCTTGAAGTCTAACTTAATATTAGCTATTGTGTGCGGTGGGATTTGGGAGCTTCAATAATAAAGGCCTCTGACTGGGTCAGTACTGAATTGCATTTGCAGAAGTTACTGCAGCTGAGTTGCAGTAGCCCAAGAGCAGCCAGGGCCAAGGTTCTTCAGCAAAGCTTGAAGCCTGGGAGGGAGCTACCAGAGGCCATCTCTACTCTGCTTCTTGAAAGGTTTTGTTTTGGTGAGAGCAGGGAGTAAAGCTGTAATTGGCCTGACAGAAAGAGGATGAGTGCAAGTCACTGTCCTTCCTGATGTCTTACATGCATTTAAAAGTAGAAAATGTTCTGTAAATCCAGTAATAGCTGTTTCTGAGGATAAGCCCTATAACCTTTAACAGTACGAGAGCATTACTTCTGTGATTATGCTGATTTTGGGGGTTGGAATAGATAAGAAGCTTTTTCCTGTGAGTATCTGATTCGACATTACAGCCTGATAAAGACGAGCCTCCACTCTGAACACAAGTGATGCAACAAGTGGATTAGCAAACTATATTCAAGCCAAGGATTAGCTTTTGGAATCATTTTGTCATTATTAAAATGGTGGCAAGAACTACTTTGCAGGGCAGTATTTCACTCTGAGCCAGTGGGAAGGTGAGATTGAGTGTCACGGTTTGTTTTCATTAGCAGAATGTTTTGTCATTGCACCTAAGCCTAAACAAGGCAGTGATAGGAGAGCTGTTTATCTACAAGTGGGTTGGACATGCATTGCTGGACACACACATACTGTGCACCATGCAGTTGTGGAAGAGTTTGGCAGTTGCTATAGATCTCGTTTGCACAAAAAGAGTTGGCTGCTGGGGTCTAGACCGAATTACGTGTGTTTGGAAGGCAGGCATTTAAGATCACGCTGGCAGACACCTGTGGAGCTCATGAGATCAGACAGCTGATGGGTACTTCCACTACAGAGGAGTTCTGTTTTGTTGTCCACAATGAGTAATCAGATCTCTTGTTGTGATTCTTGTTTCTGGAGATCTGAGTGAGTAGCACAACAGTGACCATTTATGAAGACTGGGTGAAGGTATTTAAAAACCTAAGCTGACAATCTTAAACCAGAGCTGCTGTGTAAACAAATTGTACAATGCTGGAGTGAGCTTTATTGCCCTACCACAAGGAGGACCTTTCTGATCTACTGATGGACTTTTACTGAAGATCATCACCTCAGTCCTTGTTTCTGAAGCATAAAGAAGTCTCCTGTTTAGACCCACTGAATGTTTGTTCTCCCTTCTATCTCTTGGTAGAATTAAATAAAGTTTTGGCCCATAGAAGGCATGGTAATATCACAAAGGAGGAAAGATATGGGAAGTGGTATTTCACTGGACTTTTTGATAACTACAGGAATTCCTAGCTGTCATCTTTGTATATTGTTCAGATGCATAAGATAGTAGATAAAGAGTCATAGAATCCTAGAATAGTTAGGGTTGGAAAGGACCTTAAGATCATCCAGTTCCAACCCCCCTGCCATAAGCAGGGGCACCCCACACTAAACCATGCCACACAAGGCTCTGTCCAGCCTGGCCTTGAGCACTGCCAGGAATGGAGCACTCACAACCTCCCTGGGCAACCCATTCCAGTGCCTCACCACCCTCACAGCAAAGAATTTCTTCCTTAGATCCAATCTAAATGTCTCCTGTTTAAATTTGAACCTGTTGCCCCTTGTCCTGTCACTACAGTCCCTAATGAAGAGTCCCTTCCCAGCATCCTTATAGGCCCCCTTCACATACTGGAAGGCTGCTATGAAGTATCTGCAGAGTCTTCAAATATACAAAGCTAGTTGAGAAGGAGTGAGACTTTAATGTGTCCTAGGATTAGTAGGACTACTTTCTAAAGGCTTCCATAATGGGGATTATGGAAGCCCTGCTTTTCTAGAAGGATGTTGCATCAGCAGCCACAGCAATGCATATGACCTGGTACCTGTATTTAAAATGCCTTGCAAATAAATAAATGACTGCTGGCATACAGGAGATTCCAGGGTGGGAGCAGAAGAAATAGATGTTTTACAGAGTAAACATTTGCAAGATCTTTTTTCAGCGGCAAGCTCAGAATCTGCCTTCTATGTGCATATCTTTTTTTTGCCAACAAATGTCTGTAAGATTCTAGAATAGAGTCAATTTACTACTTTTCTTTTTTTTTTCTATTTTAATCTCAATGGGAGTTATCTTGATTTCCAGCCAGTAGGATCTGTCTGGCCCACAGACTCTTCCTGATGGACAAGAGTGCTACTGTTTGCTTATAGCTGCTGAAAGAATTGGGGAATTGGGGGGAAAATACTTAGTGATAGTGCTTTCGTCTGCTCTTGTTTGACACTTCAGTTAATGAATGTCTCATGTCTGGCCATTCATATGAGTGAGATTTGAAAATCTAACCCAAATGCTGTGTAAAGTTCTTCACAATTAAAGCAAAAGCATTATCTCATTGGTGGCTGAATCTTGAAGGCCAAGTGTGAGAGCAGGACTGAAGCCAGTTTGCTGCTGTAATACCCTAACTAGACTGCTATATCCCCAAGCATTCCGTTTTCATCTGCACCTAACACATGAGCAGGTGTGTGAATAGATTGACACATTTGGAGTGTGGCCCCAGTTTTGCCCTTTGAAAGCCCAGCTTTGAATCTCACCTGTGTGAGAGGGACAATTGAAGATGAAAGGGGCCTATAGGGATGCTGGGGAGGGACCCTTCATTAGGGACTGTAGTGACAGGACAAGGGGTAGCGGGTTCAAACTTAAACAGGAGAGGTTTAGATTGGATCTAAGGAAGAAATTCTTTGCTGTGAGGGTGGTGAGGCACTGGAATGGGTTGGCCAGGGAGGTTGTGAGTGCTCCATCCCTGGCAGTGTTCAAGGCCAGGTTGGACAGAGCCTTGGGTGCCATGGTTTAGTGTGAGGTGTCCCTGCTTATGGCAGGGGGGTTGGAACTGGATGATCTTAAGGTCCTTTCCAACCCTATTCTATGATTCTATGCCTTTTACCAGAGGAGTGGTTCCACCTCTCCAAAAAGTCCCAGTGTTGGATATTGCAGTTGGTTCAGGCATCACAAACTAGATGATACAAAAAGTTTCCATTGTGCTGTAGTTGTGTAAAGCCAGCAGTGTGAGCAGGGTTACACTCAGTACTGACATTTTTGGGTGGTTGAAAGCACCTGATCTGTACCTTGGGTAATGCTTGATTTAAACACATTCCAAACTGCAGGTTATGGCACCAACTCAATCTGTAGCTTGGGATGTATAGACTGGGGTTTTGGCAGGAACTGTCTAACTTTTGTCTGCAATATATAATAAGTCTTTATAGTGTTTAAGACACATAAATCTTATCTCCCCCTAAACTGTCTGTAGCTCATTTCCTTCGGGGTTGGGGGAAGGGGGAAGTACAGGTAGATGGAAGGACAATTTGAAGAAGAGAGATCCTGTGAAATCATTTGAGCATGAAATGTTGGATTTAAACAATGAAGTAGCTTCCTTTCCTATTCTATTTATCATTTTAATTGCTGAAAGCATATTTCTTGGAAATAGTCAAAATACAGACTCAGACATATTTATATTTTATGCATCCCTGCTGTTACATGTTTTTGGATGTAAAATGGTTCGGCAAAACCCATGGAGATGTTTATACAGAAAACATAATATAATGAAAGTCTTACTGTGAATTCTGTGTTGATAGCATTTGTAATAAATCAGGAGACTGAATTACTTTGCTGTGTGTACAGTAACTACTGTCACACTGCATGAAAACATTACTTATCTGAACACTGTAAAGATGCCAGCTATCTCTGGATCAAACTGTGCTGAACTATGAAGTCAGACTTCTTATAAGGAAGGAAGACTTGCAAATCACAGGAATATATTTTCTGGTGAGAAAGCCAAAGGTTTCTGACAAACTGTATATGAGGATTTTTCTTATTTGTTGTTTTCTGTACTGAAATGGAGGAGGGAACACAAATCAGTTCCTTACGTTGTTAATGTTGAAGTAGCTCCTTAGGGGACGCAGAGGGATCAAGCGTTATATATCTGAAGTATTTACTATTTGGCAGAGTCAAGGCATCAGTCTAGCGGGATGTCCTACAGGGAGAGAAATACTGTATAGGCAATGGATGCTCTCATTTCTAGAAGGCTGGCCTTTTCTCAGGGTTTCCTCTGGTGTCAGACCGAGCAGGGAAGCAGGGACTCAAGGCCACTATTTTGAAACAAAAATCCCTTGAGAGATGCTCTGATACCAGCTTTTGAGTAGTCGTTGAAGCTCTAAAAACAGCAGCACGTGGCCTATCGACCAAGTTGAGCACCTCTGTGCAAACTTAGGCTGTTGATAACTGCAGCTTTTCAAAGAATTGAGGCAATGTCCCTTTCACAGGATGTGTGAACTTTAAATGCTTTAGCTTTAGAACAAGCGTAGGCACAAAGAAGCTGAAGTTTTGGGGCCTTTAATTGGTTTTAAAAAGGAATTGTAGTTGTAACCTAAGAAAATGCTGAGTTTGAAAGGGAAAACTGCCTGTCTCTGTGAGGGGAGGGGACTAGCCCTTTATAGCACAAGACAGTAGTTTGAGAGCCTGTTACTTTAGTGAGGCCACTTTTCCTGACCCACTTTTCCAGGGGATAAATAGAGGAAGGTGAAGAAGATACTTGAAGCCATTGGTGGAAGAAGGGAAGGCATAAGAAATCCAGGCCCTCTTCATGCTAGGCCCTGGGATGAGATAAGGCTCCTTCCATGCCCCTGGATAGGTTTTCAGGGGAAAGGCAACTTTTTCTCTAAACAAGGAGCTATTTGGGCCAGGAGATTGCTTTGAGTGCATGAGGCCTCTGGAAGAAGACGAGCCTTTTCTTACAGATACATGTTTGAAATAGGTTGTTTCTGAAAGCTGGAGGACAAGATGAAGCAACTGCTCATAGGGTCAGCTCAGCATTGCTTTGTGAGGACAGAAGGCTGTTTTAAAGTGTGAATCAAAGAAATGATATGCAGGCCCCCAAAAGTTCTACTCACCTGTATTTGCCCCCCATTTCTTGATACGAGTTCTTCCAAAATATCTGTAAGTCATAAATCATCAGTTCTGTTCTCATTTCTGAACCCATACAACACTGAAGTAATAATTGCTTCATCCTGGGTTGGAGCTCTAGTTTTTATATGATAGAGAATGTTGAAATTGCACTTGCTTATAGCACCAATAGCTGGTAACATCATCATTATCTTTATCAGTTGTGCTGTTCTGGAAGCCAGCCTTGACTGAGCTAGCTGAGATACTTCTGAACTAACTACAAGGACTTTACTGTGTGCTTACAGTTGGCTTGCAACAGAAGAGGCTGAGTAATGAGGCAATTACAGCTGAAATCAGAATCAGCCACTTGAAGCCTGTTTTGTTTTTGCATTTCTGTTATGTTTGGAGTTGTTATGTGAGTTTAAAGATCTTGAATCATTTTCTAAGCTGGTGCATTCAAATTGATTGAATACTGGATGCTGTAAAAACAATTACTTCAGCACAGATACACTTACACAACTCCCTTCAAATTTTTTGTAACTGCATTCAAGCGCTCCAGTAATCTTTGGTGGAAAGCCATTGGATACAAACAAATTGTAACTTTTATCCCAATTGGATGACTGAAGGAAATTAATGTCTGTGTGTAAGAAAGTGGCCTTTTCTGTTAATGTACCCAAGCCTTGCAGGGCTGTGAAAAGACTGGTTGTTTACCATGTCTAGGATTCTCTATAATCTTTGAATCTCTAGCCTTTTTGGTTCTTAATTCAGTACCAAAGTCTGTATTAAGTCTTTCCCATCTGTGTTATTAATTCAAGATCTTTCACTGTACTCTTTAGATCCTCCCAAGTTTCATATGTGCAAAGAAGCTCTCAGAATGTGAAGCTATTCTTCTTGCGAGACAGAGGACACAGATGCTAGGTGGTGTATGCAGCATATCCTTGTTAATATGCCTCATCCCTTCTGGGTGTTTCCAAAGAAGTTAAACATTTTCAGGAATGTCTGTATAGATAAAGGAACATCTTAAGTAGTGAGTAGTAATGAGTTCTAGTTCTTCCTTTTGTAGTCAGGCTGATGCAAAGCTTGCCATTTTAACAGCGCTGCTGTAGCATTATCCATACCACCGGCTGTCCCTCAGATCTGCACTCAGCATTCTACTTATTGGTGTCATTTCACCACAAGTATAGAATGGCTTGCAGAATCTAGTGAACTCTGTATGAATGCTCCTGTTGTCATCCACATAGTGCAGACATAAAACCACCAGCTGTCTTTTGGAGAAATCCATTGTTTCATCATTCATAATTGTACAGCACTTTCCAGAAATCTTCTCAGAAGCTTCCCTCGTGAGTTTTAGAGCCATCGTTTCCATTATCTCATGTTGAGTAACTGGATTTGTGAATTTGTCTTGAGTCATTTTCAGCTACTTTGAAACATGAGGATGAGATTCCGTTTGTAAACAAGACAGCTAAGATTGATTTCAACTTTATTCTTTGCTGAAGGGTATGTTTTCAGTTTCTTTAGTTTAGTGGTCTTGCAGTGCAAGCCTTTGTCAGGCAAGATAATATCTCCCACTTAGTGTTTTCATAAGGATCTTCCTGTTTTCTTTTTTCTTTAGAAAGCATTGAAAATTTAGCATTTCACCCACACGTTTGTGGTGTTTTGAATAGTATCAGCTGCTTTGCAGTGATCTCAGATGGATTTTAAGACTGTTTTTTCTCCTACTTGGAAGACATGGATGGCATAACAGCTTCATCTGTGCAGTTAGTCAAAAGTTCAGGTTTGGGGTGCAAACTGCAACAGGAGAAACCACGTCTGCTGTGGCTACCTGGAGAATCAGGACTATTAAAAATCCTCGAATCAGGGAGCTGAGCACACAGTCAGATAAAGGAATTACAGGGGGTTGGAACTGGATGATCTTAAGGTCCTTTTCAACCTGAACTATTCTATGATTCTGTGATGAGCTCTAGTTGGAGTCTGCTGCAGATTATGTCAGATCACAGCTTTAGAAAGCAAACACTGAATTGCGTGTTGCTGAACGTTTGGTAGCTTGTTTTGGGTTTTTTTCTTCCCTTCTTCTTCTCTTTTAGAACAGAACAGTTTGGGTTGGAAAGGACCTTAAGATCATCCAGTTCTAATCCCTGTCCAAGCAGGGACACCTCGCACTAAACCATGTCACCCAAGGCTTCATCCAACCTGGCCTTGAACACTGCCAGGGATGGAGCACTCACAACCTCCCTGGCCAACGCATTCCAGTGCCTCACCACCCTCACAGGAAAGAATTTCTTCCTTAGATCCAGTCTAAACCTCTCCTGTTTAAGTTTGTCCCCGTTACCCCTTGTCCTGTCACTACAGTCCCTAATGAAGAGCCCCTCTCCAGCATCCCTATAGGCCCCCTTCAGATACTGGAAGGCTTCTCTGAGGTCTCCATGCAGTCTTCTCTTCCCCAGGCTGAACAGCCCCAACTCTCTCAGCCTGTCTTCGTATGGGAGATGCTCCAGTCCCCTGATCATCCTTGTGGCCTCCTCTGGACTTGTTCCAACAGCTCCATGTCCTTTTGATGTTGAGGACACCAGAACTGCACACAATGCTCCAAGTGAGGTCTCCCGAGAGCAGAGCCAGAGGGGCAGGATCACCTCCCTCGACCTGCTGGTCACACTCCTTTGGATGCAGCCCAGGATATGGTTGCTTTCTGGGCTGCAAGCGCACACTGCAGCCGGCTCATGTTCATGTTCTCATCGATCACCACCCCTAGGTCCTTCTCCTCAGGGATGCTCTGAATCTCAAATTTTTCCCAGCATTCATAGAATTAACCAGGTTGGAAAAGACCTTTGAAATCATCAAGTCCAGCCGTTACTCCAGCTCTGTCATATCCACCACTAAACCCTGTCCTCATCTACATGGTTTTTGAATGCTTGCAGGGACGGTGACTGCAGCCCTGCCCTGGGCAGCTTGTTCCAATGCCTGAGCACCCTTTCTGTGAAGAAATTGTTCCTAATATCCAGTCTAAACCTCCCCTGGTGCAGCTTGAGGCCATTGCCTCTTGTCCTGTCCCTTGCTACCTGGGAGAAGAAAGCTTTAAGGGATTTTTATTTTGGCACCTGGAAGTTACACTGTCTAGTTTTGTGCTTTATTCAGTCACTACTGATACAGGAGTATTGCACAATAATAGGTTGTTTATCACTTGGGTAATCCTGTCTGGAAAAATGAAGCTTTTATATAGCTACCGCAGTGCTTGTAGAAGGAAAGAAACAATCCCTGTCATTTACAACAGAAAAACAAAGCATGAACAATTGGCTGGTAGCTCTTTGGATTTTCCTCTGGCATAGAAAAGGTACATTTAAGAGGGAAGCAAGAAACTATCTAACTTCATGAGTTAGAAGCTGCAGAATGTCCACTAAAATGATCCTAGTCTTGCAAAGGTAATTCTTGAAACTTGGAGGCAGGAGAAGAGAAAAAATGGTCAGAGCAGAGGAGGTGGCCAGCCTGCACCAAGCCTCCTTAGACAGTCGGTTACCTTGTGAACAATGAAACACAAGCCATTTTTGAGACAAGCAGGACAATAGGGTAGAATAAATGGGAGAAATAGAGAGGTAAACTTCAGGGAGGCTCCAATGGGAAGGCCATGTTGGATTTTATTTCCAGCCAGAGGAATCCAGACACTGGCAGAAAAGGCCCATCCGTTCACAATGGTTTTCCAAGAGCCACTTGACCCTCTGGGAGAAGCAGCAGCTGAGACCGCTGAAGACCTGTGTGTCTGAACTGAAGAGACCAGCAAACTGCCTGTCCAGGGGACTGATCTTGCTGACTGTAACCAGTAGAACACATGGTTTATCAGCTTTCCTACTCAGGCTGTCTCTGCTCGCTCACACACCACGTGATTTCACACAAAAACAAGTGTCCACACCGATGGCAAATCGTATGTCTTAAAAACACCATGTCAGGACCTCTTACAGCAATGCTCATTCAGAGCAGATGGATTCTGGGGGCTGGCTGTAAGAAAAATACTTAAGCACCTAACACGCTTTTTCATGGAATTTAGGAGCTGATGCTAGAAAGCTCTGTTGGCTGGCTGCTCAAGTGTTCAGAGCTTGGAATGAGAGAAAAGCTGGGAAGAAATGTGCTTTTGGAATGCTTTCAGCCCACTTTGACTCTCTTGAGGTACGTAGTATCAACAGTGCAAGCTGCAGAATCCTTCCTAGGAACTGACTATTCTATGGCAGGAAGTTTTTCGTGCATTTGAAATGGCGCACGCTGATCCCAGATGTTAGAAGTAATCAAAGCAATGCAACAAGTAGAAAAGTTAGTATCAAAAGGCACAATCTAATCTGCATGTTTAAGTACCTTTTGAAAATGCAGATTCCAGAAAAGAAGAAAAATTGGGATGTAATTTCAAAAGTATAATTAAAACCAAGTAGAAGTATATGCTTATGAGTAATGAAAGGCTAATGGGAGATGGATTTGTTTTATATATTTCATGTAAAAAGTAGAATGTGTTAGATCCTATTAACTGCATCAGGTAAAGCTTATCTTGGGATGAATGTGTCTCTGTGTACCAAACTGAATTACATGGTCACTGAGGGGAAATGGCATAGATACAAAGTCATTCCAAGGAATATAGAAGAAGGTAATGGAGGATAAGAGCTGCTGGGTAGATATTCAATTAGACAATAATGACATGCTTGGTACTACGTAGGCTGTAGAAGCTACGTAGGCTGTAGAAGCTACGTAGGCTGTAGAAGCTACGTAGGCTGTAGAAACTACATAGGCTGTAGGAATTACATGCTCTGTTCCGAGTTACCTACTCCAGTACCTATAGATGCAAGGGAAATGAGAGGAGTGTTACCAGTGTGATATCCTTTTATGTATGCACAGTAGGAGAGGATAAGATGGTTGTTTCTACTCTCTGAAAGCTCAGTCTCAGATAGGATGTATCTCATGACTTACATAATACCCATAATCCTACAGTGATCAATCACAAGGTGACATTGCTGAAGTTGAAACTAAACCCTATTGATTGCAATCAAATCATACATTTTCCCCAGCTGTACTTGACAGCATTATTTTCCAGCAGAAAATTTCAAATCATCATTTTCTTTTGCATTTTCTTTATCACTCTGTGATAAAGAGGTCTCAAATATATATTGGTGATATATCTACGTAGCATAGGGGTATAAGCCTTTGTTTAAAAGGAGACTATAAAGACATCTGTATGGAAATCCTGTTACTTTTCTCTTCTAGGTGTACATCTCAGGAATAAAACTCTGGAGTCTGGGTTCAGGATTTTGTTCCTCTTGCTGTACTAAAGGCAAAGATAAGCCTTACCTAAAATTGTTCAGATGCTTTCAGGCTTGCAGAGAGTTGAGGTTTAGATCCCAGACTGATTTGAGGTTGATGCAAACCAAATCCTCGTGTTAGTCTTCCACAGCACTGAATGATTAGTAGTGCTTTACTTCAAGATGAGGGCTCGGGCACATGTAAGTGTGGTTTAGGACTTACCTCTTCCTGGGCGTGAGAATTGGTACATGACTGTGTGCCTGTTCTGCCTCTAGTTATAGTGCAAAATGAGGTGGGGATTTGGAAACCCATGGCCTTGATTTATAACCAGCACAGCTATTTAGTTCCATCATGCTACAGTATTTCTCATAGATTTGAAAGGTGAATTTGAGCATGTTTCTGACTGCTGCCCATAATTACTTTTAATAATAATAGTTTTGAAATAAATTGGTGATTTTTATATCATGAGGCCCAAGATTTGACTTCAGCTTTATTTGTTAGGTATAGAAGGCAATGGCCAGCTACTTAGTATGATTTAGGTGTGGATTTACTTGGGGAGAGAAGACAGTAGAAAGCCTAACTCTTAGCAACATGATAATGATATAGTTGTGTCTGTCCCACACCTGAAACTAGATTATCCGTTGTAGATCAAAGTGACATATCAACCTGGTTAAGGGCAGAGAGCTTATGAAGTCATCACCTTTTACTGTATCTAAGAACACCCCAGAAACACATCTGTTGGGGAACGATTTATTCTGATTTGAGGCAGAGTTGTATAGATAGCACCTCAGGCAACCTTCTCATCTTTTCCATGACACTGATCAATTTGTTCAGTCCCCTCTGACATACAAACACCAGTACTGGAATTACAGTCCAATACTCTGTATCCTATTGGAGCTGGCAGAAATGCTGAAGGAAGAGCAGAAGAAGGATGTAAGCATGTACTCAAACTTCCTAAGTGTCTTTTCCCAGTCACAGTGGCCAGGGACTTCTGTAATTAGTACCTATGGTGCTCTGTTTTACAGAATCCCAGCCTGGTTTGGGTTGGAAGGGACCTTAAAGCTCACCCAGCTCCAACCCCTGCCCCTTCCACTGGAGCAGCTTGCTCCAAGCCCCTGTGTCCAGCCTGGCCTTGAGGGCAGCCACAGCTTCTCTGGGCACCCTGTGCCAGCGCCTCAGCACCCTCACAGGCAAGAACCTTATAGACCTTGACCAGTTTTATGTCCTAATTTTTTCTAACCACTTTTTGAACACATTCATTCCCAATATTCACAATATCCACCAATGCTGAAGTTTCATAAGTTGGCCTCCCCACTGAAAGCAGACCTACTCTGATTATATAGAAACTGCCACATGGCGTTTTCATCTGGGACTTCCTCTGCTGTGCGCTTTACAGGAGAGTGAATGGCACAGTCCATAATCTATGTGCTCCTCAGTATTATTATACTTGTTGGATTGCACAACATTTAACAACACGTTAGGGAAGGAAACTTGTCATTTCTTGTCCTGAAGGAAACTCGTCACAGGATTGAACCCAGTTTGCTGGGTACAGGCACACACTCAGGTTTTATAGCATGACCTTTAGAGTAGAGTGTGATAATTTTAAAAGGACATCTTGCTTCAGGGGAGCTCGAATGGAATGGGAAATGGGGGGAATCATTAAAACCATGAGTACTTACTTGGTTTTGCACTGCGTTAGGTTCAGATATTTGTCCGAACATCTGGTTTCTCTACTACTTTCATCTTCAATCTAAGATGGATTTTGATAGTAAACAAGCAGCAAATTCATCGTTATGACCTTTCTGAAAACCATTTTAAGTTATTTTAAAGGGGTTTTTTTTTGAGTTTTATTTTAACTGCACAATAAGCTTTCATTCATGACTAGAGCTGCCTGCTTGAGGCGTCAACAGCCATGTCTGTGTCCTACATTTTAGCCATATTCTGTGAAATTAGACCCAAAAATTGTATTAAATTAGATAAACCAATAGGAATGAATTTTGAAATTGAGAGAGAATAAATTATTATTCCTTCTGATATTCCTACAGCTGTGAATACATCTTGATTCAATTTGTACCAAGCAGTGGGAAAACACTTTTTGAATGGTTTGAAAGCATTTAATAGTCCTGTGATGCACAGTTGATTTACAGTCGAGCTGTACTGCATTTCAGTGCCATGTGTCTGAAAGTTTGAAGGTATGATATGGAAAATTATTACCTTCCCTGTTATTCTGAGTAATTGCTCTCTAATGGACTCTTCCAGGTCTAAGACTGTTTTATTGCTTAAGATGACTGTTAGCTGATGCCAGTTAATACAGCCATGATTATACACCAGCTCCTGGGAGGATATTGTGGGTTCCCTAGGTGACAGAAATCCTCTGCTCTATGCCCCTCTCAGCTTTGCAATTGCTTTCTTGAAGCAACTTAGAACATTAAAACAAAAAGCCCTTTCCTTGCAGGAGTGATAACTTCTGAGAGCAGAAACAAAGGCCTTGCTATAAAGTAATTTGGACCATTGTTCTCTCTAGTTCATAGTCCCATGCCAGCAGCGAGGCCTGGATGCTTCAGAGAAGGAGATACTGCAGCAGGATAGTTATGAGGTAGTTTCTTTCCGATAAAGTGTTGTTGAACATGTTTTTTCTTATGACATGAGGAGGTGAGAATTAACTATTCCATGGTGAGCTTCATCCCATTCATAATGTAGATTGGTCACCTCCTGTTTATCTCTGTTTTTGAGCAGGAGAGCTACATTCTCTGCTACATTAATTTGAGCTACATTCCCTGCTTTTGCTCATCTTTACCACCTATGTCTGACATTCCCTGTTTCTAGAGTGTGCCTTTTGGCTTGACCATTAGCTATGTTCCTGACAAAAGGTAGCAATTGATAGATTAAACAAAGTTTTTTGCTATTTCAGCTTGCTCACTGCCCTCAAGTGCTCTTCCATTGAGTCTGTAGCATGGTGATGTGCTACCTGAGAGTCAAGTACCTAAAATGAATCTTACTGGTAAAGGAATGGTTTTGGGGGTCATGGTTTTCTCCTGAATGAAAGCGGAGCCTTCTCATCAGCCACAGAGGTTAGAAAATCATGGGTGCAGCCTGTGGCACTGGCACAGTACATGGGAAAAGTGTGCCTTGGATGAGCAGCTGGTTGTCTGAATTACTCAGACACTTAACTGACTCAGTTAAGTGTGCTTTTGTACTTACTCCATTCATACCTCATCCACTCTGATCTTTGTATTTTCTTTTAGGCTGAGTGAGGAACCAGATTGTTTTAGGTTGAAACTGCATGGTAAAAGAGAGGCAATGTTTTCAGTAGTTGGAAATATGGAAGCTGTGATTATAGTGTTAAGTGCTGAAAGAAGAGGTGTAGGGCATGGGTTGGACTTGATGACCTTAGAGGTCCCTTCCAACCTGGTAATTCTGTGATTCTGAAGATAGAATAAACGGAGACTTTTAAAATCTCACAAAAACATCTGGAAGAGGAGCTTGATTCCTTCATAAGATGCTGAGCAGCTGTGAAGGGCAGGTGGCAGCAGTCATTTGTGGACATCAGCAGCAAGATGAGCTCTGAAAATACTCCTTTTATGTGTATCTGTTGGGATATTGAAGCTTTTGAGTTTGTCAAAAAAGGAATTCAAAGTGGCCTAAAAATCATCTCTGAAGACTGACGACCACTGATTTCTTAGCAGAAGAGTTCAACTCTGCCCTGTGCCACCCAACAGTTTTTCTCAGGCTGATGTAGAGACTTCCAGAGGCTTGGTGTGTCTCTTAACTCTTGCCATTTGTAAGCTCTCATGGCAGCGCACACTCCATCCTTACATAAATCGCCTCGGTCTTTCTTTATCAAGCTGCTCTGTGGCTGCTCTTTGTTGTTCAGGTATGATTGGGCTTTCCTTCCTTTCTGACAAGATTAGCCCAAAGAGAAGAGGTGGTCTTCAGCTGTAAGGTTGGTTTGCTTATGGGATGATCACCTTCTCTCCAGAACCCTCTTCTGAGAAATCTGAATGGACAGAATAGTTATCTGAGAGTCTGGTATTAGCACTTGCCTTCTTATTTGCTCTTTTTCCTTTTGAACTTTTAGTATGCAAGTAAACATGACCAAAACCTCTCTTACAGAGCATCCTGTGCAGAATGCAGTCAGACTGGATTTCTTCTCTGGTTTAGTAAGGCTGCAGTTAGTTGGGGCTGTTCAGCCTGGGGAAGAGAAGGCTGCGTGGAGACCTCAGAGCAGCCTTCCAGTATCTGAAGGGGGCCTATGGGGATTCTGGGGAGGGACTCTTCCTTAGGGACTGTAGTGACAGGACAAGGGGGAACAGGTTCAAACTTAAACANTCTGAAGGTATGGGGATTCTGGGGAGGGACTCTTCCTTAGGGACTGTAGTGACAGGACAAGGGGGAACAGGTTCAAACTTAAACAGGGGAGGTTTAGATTGGATTTAAGGAAGAAATTCTTTCCTGTTAGGTGGTGAGGCACTGGAATGGGTTGGCCAGGGAGGTTGTGAGTGCTCCATCCCTGGCAGTGTTCAAGGCCAGGTTGGACAGAGCCTTGTGTGCCATGGTTTAGTGTGAGGTGTCCCTGCTTATGGCAGGGGGGTTGGAACTGGATGATCTTAAGGTCCTTTCCAACCCTAAGGCAGACCAGTTTGGGCTGGTGGTGTTGAGACATGGCTGAGCAAGCTGCAGTGTGGGGAGATGTGGGCTCTCAGCTCTGCTGTAATCCTACTGTGCAGAAGGGAATGTTGCCTCTCAGCAACACAGAGCGAGGCCTCAGATTAAAAGCTGAGGAGTGAAGTATTGGTATCTCTGTGTTGTTTGTAAGACTAATCCAAGTAGGTGTATTCCACTATGCTTGTGCTGCATTGAGGCAGTAGTTTGCTATGTACATTGAATGGGTTGAGGTGTAAAGATCTAACATACATCAGTGGCCAGTTATCAAAATGTTTGCCATTACAGATGGTGAGAAGAGAAAAAAAGTGGGCAGCTCTTTCCTTTCTGCTTCAGAAGCAGTGCCTTTGGCAGTGCTGGTGATAGCAAAGTCCCATTCCTGTGGCAGTACAGGCAACAGGCCTGGTACTATACTTGCCAGGCTTCTCCAGATTAGGCTTTTATTCCCACTTTTCCCTATTCCTTTCCAGGACATTTTCCCAGGTAGAAAGAGGGGAGGCTTGCGTGAGGCTTTCTAGAATGCTGTTGGTTATTTAGGTGTCCTGGCCATCATGCATGCTCAGAGAAGTACTACAGAGCAGATGGTCAGCTTGTCACACTCTGGATGTACCAGACTCACTGTGTCTGAGAGTTTATGTCCATGTACTGTCCAGTGTGCAGGCACAATGTGGGGAGAAGCAGAAGTGCCTTTTCTCTGAACAAGTGAAAGAGAGCCAATAATTCTTCTATAGGGCTACATAAATGCTTAGGGGCCTTTGTTGGGGGTTATTCATGTCCCATGCGTAAGACCTTGTCTCCTGGATAACTTAATATGCATCAAGAGAATTCAGTGGCTTTCTGGAGGGTAATACGAGTGGGGTGCTGGTTGGGAAGCGAAGAAACTGGACTTCAAGGAAGGAGCTGCATCATGCAGGGCAAAAAGAGAAAGTAATGATGTTTTGAGACAGGGCGATACTCATCTGTAGACTGATGCTGAGAGCAGAGAGGAGTTTAGGGGGAGGGCAGGGGCTGTCACTGCATGATCCAAGCCATAGGAGACCTGTCTAGTTAACAGAGCAGTAAATCTGAGCTTTCCTGTGTATATTTATTTTCACGTCACAATCTGTTTAAGCAAGACAAGCACATTCTAATTGCACTCTAAACAAGGGTTTCTCCTTTAGCATTTTACAGCTGTTTCTTGTATTCAGTGCCAAGCTGATCTTGGTGAGGTGTTCTAGCACTGTATGGACATGAGCCCAGTGGGCGGATGTTTCTTTTGCTGCATTTTCATTCACTGTTTCAAGGGACAGTTGAAAGACTCCTTCATAATGGTTTAAATTCATGAAGCCCATTACTATGTACACAACTGTACATCTGGCATAGAAGCAGGATGCCTGCTGTCCATTCTGGTGGCCCAAAGAATGTGCTCAGCAAGAAATAAGATGCATTTGAAGTAAATGCTGCAGTCTGACTGGAATTAACTTCATTTAAGACTAAAGAGCAAAGATAACAGATAAGATAGTGCCTGCTGGGAAGTTGACACCAGGGGCTGAGCTGAGTTACAATACCTGTGACATCTCAGAGCGATGTGAAGTGCTCTGGGCTGTAAAGCTTTTGCATCCAGTTAAAAGATAACACATACAGTAGTCACCTAATGATTTGATCCTGCTCTTGTTGAAGCTGATAGGAGTTTGGCTAAGTGCAGTAAGAGTTTGAACAATAAGGACATTGTGAGCAGCAGAAGGGCCATTACCTGTGGTACAAGTTAGAAAGCTTGCTTTCCTGTGCATTCTCTGTAGTGAGTTTTGAGGGGTCTTTGTTTCCTAGGTTTTGGAGTCAGAACACTTTCCACACAAAAGCAAAATCCACTTTGTTTAAGAGCTGACACTGTGTCCAAGAGAAACTTTCCCATCAGACAGTGTGAAGCACCGAGATAAGAAAAGGCAAGAGTTTGCGCGGTGAAAACGCGCTGCATCCTGACATCGTGCTCGATGTCAAGCAGAGAGCAACACCTTTGACGAGGATGCCGCAGGCAGAGCATGAGTGCGTGTTGCTGGGAGGCAGCAGCAAGGCCGGGCTTGGGCTCAGGTTACTATTCCGATGTCGTCCCACTAGAGGGATTTCTCACTTGCTGAGCTCAGTAGCACCGCTCCGCATTTATGCACAGGCTGCTGGCAGCTCCAGCTGAGGCACCAGAGGCTTCTGCTGCTGCGTACAGCAGGACGCCTGCTCTCCCAGTCGTCTGAGCAACGTTAAGCAGGGAGAAGTGACACCGGGGCTAGCAGGTTCAAACTGAAATGCATGGAAGCTGCATTCTTTGTCTTCATTCACGCACTTAGATGAAAAGCCAGCTTCTTGGGAAGCAGGATTCTTTACATTTAGGTGCTTGCAGGTGTCTGGTTGCATAATGTGCATTTGAAAACTGTAGCCTTTATTTATAAATTAAAAAAACCCCAAACCAATCAACTAAACAAAACCAACAAAAAAAGCCCCAACCAACCCCCAAAACTAAACAAGTGATTCTGGAGATAAGGGATCTGTTCCAGCTGAAGAATCAAATACATCATAAGGTCCCTCTGGACTACGACATCTTACTAGTGGCATCCCAGCTAAATTTAGATGTTCAAATTAAAACCATCTCTGCTGAGAGGCCAAATCTGTAGGCTTGTTCTGGAGTTAATGAAAAGACAGAGACACTTCCCACAAGTTGATTCAGCCACCTGAGACCTGGAGTTGTGTTTGTGTGTGTGTGTGTGTGTCTGCTGAACCTCATGCAGGGCTCTGATGCTCCTACACTGGACAGAATGAAGTGTGAACTTTGGGGTGTAGGGAATTGAGCCACAGTTCTTGATAAGCTTTCAAAAGAGGGTGGAGCCAGCCTTGCACTATCCATCACAAAAGGTAGTTCAGATACTGCCTTGTTATGGACATGAAGAATCTTGATAAAGGGACCTTAAAGCTCATCCAGTTCCAAGCCCCTGCCACGGGCAGGGACCCCTTCCACTGGAGCAGTTTGCTCCAAGCCCCTGTGTCCAACCCGGCCTTGAACACTGCCAGGGATGGGGCAGCCACAGCTTCTCTGGGCACCCTGTGCCAGCGCCTCAGCACCCTCACAGGGAAGAGCTTCTTAATGTCTAATCTAAATCTCCCTTCTGTCAGTTTAAAGCCATTCTCCCTTGTCCTGTCACTACAGATCCTTGAAAAGGCCCCTTTCCAGAGGGAGTTTCAATCAAAACTGGCTTACTTTTTTATTTATTTATTTTTTCTAAAATGGAGTAGTACAAATCCTGCTGATTTTCACTGGACCTTATATTCAGCTTCTTTCTGTGATCCCCATTTCCCATAGGACACAATGTTCCTATGCTTGCATTTTCTGCAATGCCCTCTTGATCACTATTCTACTGCAGACAGCATCTTGGAGAGCCATGCTGACTTCATAAGAAGCTGTACAAAGCATGTGAATGACAGCTCAGGGAAGGGATGACAGACAAGGAGTTAGATGCTACATGTATCTTGGGAAGTGGCATCATTCGGAAGCTTCCCAGACTAGCTGCAGGACTGACTGTGTTTCAGTTTTGAGTTCATAACAGACAGAGATCTGAAGTAAGTACTGGATGCACTGTTAAGAAGAGTAGGGATTCTTGTCAGAATAGTCCAATGGGAAGATCCCCAATGGAAACTTTGGAGGATTCATTAATAAACAAATGAGAGCAAAATTGAAACAATGATTTGAACAAGAAGTTTTCATCAAAACCACATCAGGGACACTGTTCTCTGCCAGTCCCATTGGAGGAGTTGTAAGAATCAGCCCCAGAGAAGACCAGTGGGGAAAGAAAATATACTTCAGTGGAGTGCATCATAATTCCAGTTTATGGATGCAAAACCTCATCGCATTTGTCAAGCAGAGGATTTTTCTGCTCTGCTTATTTTTGAGTTCCTACACCACACAGCAGTCATCTACTGCTCTGTTATCTGTGTCAAGTTTTAGGTGTAAAATCTCCTTTCTGATGCTCTCCTGGCATGCACTGTATTTACTCCAGTTTCAGTTAGAGTGAGGAGTGGCTGCTTTGTTGTGGAACAAATCAGTGTGCTCTGCTTCAGCCTAGGAAGCGCTCATTTTGCTGTATTTAAATACTAGCGTTTTCTTCTCCTTCTCTGAAAACATGGAGAAGGCAGAAGTGCTTTTGAAACTTTGCCTCGCACCCAGGGGCTTTGTAAAACTGGAATGTGCAATTCACATCAACCCAGTTCTTCGCATCTGAAATAGTGGGGGAAAAGGCAGAATGGATTCTTGATGCCTCTCTTGTGCAACCCAGCATTCCCTCCGAGTAGCAAGATTCCAGTATTAGTGGAAGGCATTTCTGTAAGACATCCCAGCCTGTGCCAGCACGGCGTGTAATGCACACCAAGCAGGCCAGCTCATGAAGCAAAACATGTTTACAGAAACTGAAACGACTTCTTTGTTGTTTACTTGCAAAAAGGAGAATGGCGTCAGGAGTACTTCGAGAGACAGTCTAGGTTTTGAGTGACACTGACACAGCACTGCGGTGTGAGCAGGCACAACCCTCATGACCTTGAGACTGTTCCAGGAGCTGCTGGAGCGAATGCCCCATCAACCAGTTGATCTGTGAGGCAGAGAGAGGCATTATCATCTAAACACATGGCTGTACACACCACACTGCCCAATCACCCCAGGGAAAGTGACTCACTGGTCACTAGAAGCAAACCCTGCTCCTTAACTTACCTCCACGGCACTTCCAGAGGCAGCTGACTTTTCCTGGTGGCTCAAGCTCACTTGGCTGTTTCAGTTTATCAGCATGTGGCCTAAATCATCTGAGATCCTCAGTGATGCGTGAGGGTTTACATGCAATGGTGCTGCTTGTGCTGATGCAGACTGGCTCTCTTACAGCACACAGTGGAAACCTTGCTCCCAGTTACAGGATCTTGGAATTTCTCTGGTTATTTCCTGTTCACTTTTATCTGCTCCCCTCCAGGGATCTGTAATTGCCCTTGAATTTTCTTACCTCTGCTAGATATGCATCATCAATACTTGTTAAAGGTGGGGGGGTTGTTTCTTATGCTTTGTTTTCCCTAAAGAGCAATTTGTAATTCATGCTGTGGAAGTGTCTTTTGGCTCCAGGCTTGAGATCTTGGAGATCCTAACCCACTGTGGGCACAGGCATTGTTTCATCTCTCTTCACTTGAGTATTGCCTATGCAGTAAATCAAATTACATATTTGTACCCTTCTTGTTCCAGTAATAGCTGAGTGTTTCCCAGAGCCACTAGGATCCGTGGGGATTCTGACAGTACCTGGCCAGGAAGCAGCTCAAGGCAAGAGAAGAAAAAAGCCCCACAAAACTGAACATATTGACTGTAGAAGATGCCAAGCAGTAGACGATAGAGAATGGATGATTTTACCTTTACCTTTCCTGGTAGGAATAGCTGCCCAACAGGGCTTCCAGCTAGATGCTGGAAGAGAAGTTGTCACCAAGAGCAACACTAGTGGGAAGTATTTGTGTCGTGAATGCCCAGCCAGCACAGCTCTGAGGGAGTTCTTTGTGCAAAGAGCAGTACAAAAGTATGTATCTTTTATGTTCTTTTGTTCTTCAAAGAGTATGGAATGGGGAGAGGGGTGATTCACACACGAGTTAGACATCACTTACTGTAAGTGTGTTTCCCTTAAAGAGCTTACTCAGGCAATTCTGCAAACACAGTAATACTTCTGTAGGGCTTGACATGTGATTTTTAGGTCCTTATTTTCTTGTCATTTTCTTGTTCATTCTCCTCATTTTCTTGTTCATTTTCTGCTACTGTTGGGTACTACTCCTTGTCTTTGCTCCTTCATAGATTTTCTTCCATTTTAACAACAGCATTCTGTACTTTTTACGGCATCTTCTATTACAGGCTCTTCTGGTCCTTTTAAAAGAGTATATTATCCCTGTGGCATGAGGTTATCACTGTTTCCAAGTGGAGAAGCAGAGGCCCGGAGAACCTGTCCACAGACCTCTTGGCCCTTCTCAGTGTGCCTTATATACAAAGTTGTTGTACAATGAGCCCTACCTGAACTTCTGTCAAAGAAAGAAACAAAGGCTGACGAGTTGTTTGGCCAAATGCTGCTCTTCCTGCCAGTGTGGGGTTGCTCTGTGCTGCAGATTTATTGTTGATGTATACAGATGGCCAAGGAGTGTGTTTTCTGGGGAATTGTCTTTGTAGCTGCATAGATCTCCCTCATCAGGTTGTATTCTGCTGCTTTCTGTCCTTAATTTCATCCCTCGCGTTTACTTATGCTTCCCTTTCTTTAAACAACAAACAGCTGTGTATTCTGTAGGATCCTTGCTGTCCACTTGCCTTCCTCCCTTCAACCACCTTCCTAGCATGTGTCTATTCTTTCTCCCCAGATTAATGAATCTGCTTTTCCAAACCAAATGTCAGGGTTTTTTACTTTCCAGGCCTTTCTTCCCCTTGCTTATTATTTCTCTGACTGCCTGAAGTGATCTTGTCCTTCTCCTGGCCTCTGCTCTGAAGACAGGAGCTACCCCGGTGCTTTCTCTGCTTCAGCAGTGGGATGCGAGTGATTGGATAACCATTGCCACGCAGCTGTCTTGTGCTGCCCTCAGCATGGCCAGGAGACACAGAGACCGGGAGAAAGAAGTTGCAGGGATAAGATAACTGGGTGCATGGCAGAACGTGGGGGTGAGTCACGGGGGATCAGAAGTGTGACACAAAATGGTATTGCAGCAGTGGCAACTGCTTCATCCTCAAAAGCTGATGGCTCTGTGGGAAGCAGATTGCATATGACTCAGTTGGCTTTGCTGACTCCTGCACAAGTCTGAATGAAGCTCAGGCTGACCCCAGAGCTCTGCAGTGAGTTCATCCTATTGATGCACACAGCTGTGAGATGTCTGAATCCTGTCTCCGGTTGCAGTGCTGGCAGGAGTTAAAGTTGTTACAGAGCAGAGCATGGGAGAAGGAGTCTTTCAGGGCTCACTGTGAAGCAACACTTCAGAGGCAGAAATAAAAGGATAATGGGAGAATCTTGGAGCTCTCCTTATCTTGTTAAAATAATAACACTTTTAGTAACCAAAGGATAGCTTGCCTGAGGTGTTTAATAGCCATGATAGGTTCTGACAGCCCCCGCTGTTGCTGCAGTATGTTTCCTGGATATAGAACAGCTATTGACTGACTGGGCAAGGCACACACTCCACTTGTTTTCTGTTCCTGCCCCTCGCCCCATTTTCCCTCTGTGTTTGATCAGTGTTTACAAAATCAGTGAGTATCTGTCCCATTTCTGGCACAAAGGAGCTTTGACTTCGTGACCGCTGTTGAACGTTGCTGCTAACATGTTGCAGCGCTAGAGTCAGGTATTTGCTGAAGGCTCCTCTGTGGAGTAAGCAGACAGGGCGGCAGCATGGCTGTCTTCTCCTTATGCCTTAACCTTTTACTGATGACATCGCTGTGAAAAGGAAGCATGAAATGGATGTTGGACCAGTATAAAAAATGAACTAATAGGGTGGTGGTGGGCCAGTTAGTGGGACTTCATGTTTGGCAATCTCATGGTTTGAAGTATTGAAGTATAGGCACGCAGTTTAGTGTGGTTGTAATGAAAGTGCATCTTGTCCAAGAAACGTGATGTCAGATTTCCATGAGGTTATGAGGTTAATGGATGAGGTTTTCTTATAAAAAACCAAACTTCAGCAATCAAAACCCATAAAAAACCCAACACACATTATGTGATATTACTGAGACATTCACTAAATGGGTTAAGTCCTGGCTCAGAGTAGCTGCCAGTAGCAAGTAGAAAGTAGATGAATCCAGTTGGTTTGCATATGGAGTGGTTAAGGGGTTTTAATACTTAAGGCTAGAGTTTTAAACCGTTGCTGATGGAAATTCCTGTATGAGATGAAGGTTGATCCCATGCCTAAGAATGACAGACAAGAGCATGGTAGTACAACAGGTAGGGTGTCAGGCAGCTACAGGTTGGAACCCACTGAGAAAAACTGATGTTTAGCACAGCTTGGTATTGGATCCTGCAAGTGCTGGGAGAGCAAGGCAGGCAGGCAGGAAGGGCACCTTGTCCTAGGAAGCCTGAACTCCATAGGCTTCATTTGTAGGGAGCAGTGGCAATACATGAGGTGTTGCATAGTGTTATGCTGCTAGTGGAAATGGTAAGTTGGAGAAAGTGCCTTGAAGAAACCTTCCTGGAATTCAGGGCATTAGCCTCTTGCTTACCAGAAAGGTTAAGTGACTCGATGACAAGAAAACTCTGTACATTAAAGGATTCTTAATGCAGCAGAGAAAAGCGTAGCAAAAACTGAGGGCTGGAAACTGAGATCAGAGAAATAAAATAACAAAGGTCATAAATGCTTAAGAAAAGATGCAGAGAATCGCTGGAGCAAGTGAAGGCTCTTGGCCTTCTGAAATTAAGACTGGATGCTTTTTTTGGCAGTTGCATTCAGCTAGAACATGAGTTTACAGGATCAGAGGTAACAGAGAAATTCAGGGTCAGGCAATGGGATTCAATGGATCTAGCAGTCTTTTTTTTAAGTCTTGAAAAAGTGTATCACCTAAAGCAAAGGGTCAGGCACAGAGCCAGTGTTTTCTCATGGATAGTAAAGGCAGATCTTAATCATATCACATTCCTGCTAACCTTCACCAGATTTTCTCTGTCATCCTTAAAAGGGTCTGATGGAGCTCAGTGGGAGGGTTTTCATTGGCTTCAGTGGAAACGAGTGAGTCAAAATAGCATTACTTTTACTCCCAGATCAGCACTCTGATCTGGTAGTGTTCACATATCAAGTGCAGGGGATTCACTAACACATTCTTACACAGGCAGCCTTTTTGAGTGCAGTTTTAAAGCATTGGAATGTAGTTATTTGATTATCCTTCGGAGATCTGACACAAATTAGAATTTGGATATTGAGTGTCATTTGGTAACAACTGCAATAAAGTTGTTCTATTCCTACCCCATATAAATACACTGAAAGATCAGAATGGGACTTGTTTATATTTGCACGATTCGGTTGTAATTGCTTTCATGTCTTCAGTGTTCTTTCCATGGAGATCTCCTTGGACTTTGAAGAATTATTTGGAAGAAGGAAGTGCAGGGAGAAGGAGGAGAATTCAGGCAGAGAGAGAGAAAGCATTTCTCACAGCTATATTAAAAAGGACCTGGAGACAAATTAAAAAGAAGAGGTATTCCTAGCTCCAGCATAGATGTTACAAGTGGTACCTAACAACATACTGGGGCAGCTCTTGTTGGAGCACTTCGCCAGGTTATTGTATAATGGATTGTCCATGTTGTGTATCTCTTTCTGCCTGGAGGGAAGGCTGCCAGTTCCTGATCAGGGTCCAAACTGCTGCTTTTGCTACCTGTTTCCCAGTAACTGTGAGAAAAGATGGTATTCCATTTGAAAATAGGTTGTTTGTATCTTCTGCATGCTCTTAGGTGACTATTCTTTGCAGGCTTCAGCAAGGATTTCTGTTTTCCCTCCCATGCGTGTGCAAAATTCCCATGAAAGCTAATGGATACGCAGGGGAAGAGGCTGGGGAGGGCTCTGTGGGTCAGTGCAGTGAGCAAGGGGACTGCCAAGTTTCTGTCTGTTGCTGTGTGCACAACGCACACTGCAGCCAGAAAGCAGACATAGCGTGCCACGAAGGCCTGCGTGAAGTCTCTGCTGCCCCATCTTGTCTTAGCAGGAGGGATGTGTTAGGAATTGAGGGGAAGGAGCTGTATTCCTCTGGGTGGGGAGAAAAAACCTGTATGAGGGATAGTGAGAGGAATGGTGCCTAATGGGAACAACGCACCTGAGCTGCATAGCCTGCTGCTGCCTGGGAAAAGGAGCTTCAGGCCTACACTGGTGACTCTGGGATCTCAGGCAGGGTATTCCTGAGAGGCAGGAGAGGGGATGTAGTGGGGTAGTGCCCAGATGCCTTGCTGGAGTCTGTGAGAGAGGAAGTTATTTACTGTTGGTTTCCCATTATACTCCTGTTCCCCCATAAGCTGCCATGTTCAGACCAAACTTGGAGTTTGTCTGCCTCAATCCTCTGAACTGAGAGGTGCCAGGAGACTGACTGAAAGGAAAGGGGGTTAGGCGTGGGAATAGAGAGGGAAGAGAGAGAAGCTGTCAGTTGAAGAGAATACCAGGAAAACTGTTTTGGACTCTGTGGGCTCAGGAAAGCCTAATAAGGCTGGATGGATCATTTCAGGTGAATGATTGTGTTGGCCACTTTAGCCCTTTGTGTGTGTCTGAATTCAGAAATTCACATATATCCTGCGCAATCATATTTTAGTGTACAGGATCTACTCTGCACACCCTCTGTTCAACGAGGGCTTCCCATATTTCCTAGCTGCTTGGTAACATTTCTGTCTCCTGAATACCCAGAATACCCTAACCCTAACCAGAATACCCAGAATGCAAGGGCACATAGTTCACGTGGGTATTGACACAAAGCATATTAATACTGAAAATTTGCTAGAACAAAACCAAACCAGAAGTGATACCAGAAATGTAATTCTGCTGAGTGCTGCCCTTCAGAATTCCCTGGTCACCTGGATTTGAGGCAGAGCCGAAGGAAAGAAGATGGCTATTAAATTTCCTGTGATGCAGTTTGTTGGGATTTGTCTGGTATCAGACTGTGCCTTTCAGTCCTTGGATCATCACTTGAGTTTTACAGCAGACACACAGCGAAGTATAAATTCCTTATGTTTCAGTGAAGCAGGATTTAGCTTAGTCCATCTGCCAACATGTAGTCAGTCCCTTTGGCATGGAGACCGCTTCAGCTTTCTCCTTATCTGAGTTGGAAGCACCACAGTAGTTTGTCCAGGCTCCATGTGCACATTTCTACATATGTAGCACCTTTTATTCTAAAGGGATGAAGTTAGCTGTTAAATCACAAAAAGACTGACATTTTCTGTCATTGAAAACATGAAATGTTAGCAGTACAAATAATTTCTCATGTTCATCTTTCTGATATGATGACAATAAGTTTGTGCCAGCCCTGTTAATTCTATTGAACAAATCAGTGCACAGTGCAAAACTAAACAAACTACAGTCTTACGGATAACCTAGCAATGCATTCCTCAGTGTCAGAGCCATCCACTGGTTCCTCCAACCTAGTTTTCAACCACATAAGATTTAATTGTTGCAAATGGAATACTTGTTCTACAGAAGTCCAATAAATCTGCAGTCTGTCTTCCCAGTAATCAATCACAGATTGCGAATTGCATGAGGAAAAATCTATAAGATATGTTCTTCATGTCTAGTGCGTTGGGTTATTTTCATGTCTTGTGGTTTGAATTTGGCCACTGTCATTTTAGAGGAATTTCCTGCCATCTGCATTCAATTGAATTTTCTCACAGATTTGGGCTTGCTTGTAAATACTGGGATCTGGCAAAAGCAGTATCTTTGTTCTTCAGGGGCATATTCAAAAACCGTTAACATGGTGTTGGCAATGTGCTGGGTTAGGGAAGATCCAGGAGATGAAAAAGGTATAAATTCCCCCCTCCCCCTAACAGCTGATGATTTGTCTGAGAAGGAGAAAGAACAATGAGTGCATGAGCTTGTGGCAGTTTCTCTTCAGCTATCCTGGTACTTTAGAGTTCACTCATTAGTAGGGTGTTGGTCTTACTGTCTGCTTTTGACCACGTATGTAGGCAACAGGCTGAGCAGCCAGAATATTACAGTGAATTCCTGGGGGAATCTCACTGCACAGTCCCAAACAGATCAGGAGCTGATTTACCACCAGCTCTAATTTGTGTTTTGGCTGCTGATTTTGCATCCAAACAGTGAACATTAGCATATGCAGATTCTTAGAAATCACAGTACCTCCGGGGCTGTTGGGGTGAAGGGGCTGCTCCAGCCTCACTTTAAGGCATCACTGGAAATTCCAGGTAATCTCATCATCCTAATGGGAAGCTGGAGAGAGCCGTTTGCATTCCTTTCTGAGAAGAGTGTGTATAATCAAATTAAAAAGCCATCCAAATGTGGAGGATCAAGTTTAAACCAACAAAATCGAAACAATTTGGAGTGTTGCTGTTTTGAGCTTAACCTCACAATGAGAAGTAATAGATAAAATGGCTTTACATGTGTACTGTTGTGTTACTTGCTAGGGATGGAAGAGGTGTCCCAACTCAGAAGGAACCTGCTTTACTTTATCTCATATTTCATATTTCAATTTGTCAGATTTTGTGGTGTTTGCACATAAATCGGAGTCAGTTCCAGCCTATGAAAATCATAGCAAGGGCTTCTAGATTTATCATGTCTCTGCTTGCTTCACAGTTTATTCCAGTTGTAAACTGAAAGATGTGTTTTCTGCCTGCCAGCTTCTCAAACTAGCCTTGGTCTTTAAAAATGGGCTATTTCATCTTGTATGTCATTCAGCCAATGTTAGATCTTTGCCAGTTCCTTTAAACACACACTGTGCATTTAAATACCTTCAACTGCCTGGAGTTCAACACAGTGTTGTATTGATAATGCAGCAGAGGGAATCCTGGTTCTGCTCTCTTTAGTTCTGCGGAAAGGGGGAAAGCAAGCATTTTGGCCAGTGATGTCTTTCGAGTGTCTCAGTATTGTTTAGCTTTTGGTTCCTGTAGCATCTTCCAAATGCTGTCAGTACCTGAAAGCAATCCAGTCCAAGATGTTAAACAACAGCTCTGCCCAGAGACCTAGAGGGTAACATTTTGCATAATTTATCTCTCAGAAGAACTGCAGCATGAGAATCAATGTGTTATTTTCAGTATTTCATTTTCCATGGTCTGGGTACGGTGCCTGTGTGGAGACTCCTTGCAATAGCTGCAGACACACTGAAAACTACCAGGCTTTATTGCTGCAGCTTCTGCTCTGCACAGGCATGCTGAGATCTGATGGGAACAAAGCAATTTTCTCTTACTGTCATGAACAGCTGCACTTGCATTTGGGTCTCTAGGTGCTTTTTAGGACAGAAAGCTTTACCAACAGGGAATGGTGTTCCATGGGAAGCTTACTGATTCAAATGGATCCTGGGGAATATTTGCACTTCTACAACGGGCAGGCTGGCAGTGTGAATACATGGGCATAATTCAGCTGAAGCAGGTTGATGATGGGTGGTTTTGCCTTGTCCCTTTTGGGATGCCAGTGTGTCGCCCTGGCTGACATTCATTGCCTGGGAGGAACCTCTCATGTGGAATATTCCCCCAGGGTTGAGCATATGTCTTGGCTGATCTATCCTGCAATATCAAAAAACTTAGATTTTGGAGAGGTTATCCACTTCTTACTGTCCATATTTTTCTTTCCTTTTGCTCTGTTTCCTTATTTTTTTTTTCATGTTAGTCTTCCCATCATAACATTGATATAGACATTTGTCTTTCAATGATGTAACTGTATTTTAACTCATTTATAATACATTAGGCAGCACTGTTCTGGCTTGACCAAGAAGCTGAGCCCACTGTTGCTTTTTGAATACACAGATGTTTATTCACTGCTTCTGTTTTCAATATGGCATGACTATATTAGCAAAGATTACCTACTTGATCTTGACGGCAAACCCCATGATAAACATCTGGAAACACACCTTGCAGCGGGTTTTAAGCCATGACTCTGCCAGAGAGGCTCCTTTATTTAAGTAAAGTTTCCAAGATTCTCTGGATCACCACTTTAATTTGCTTGTTTACCAAACAAAGAGTTGCATTTTACACAAGCCAAATGAGCCTGGCACTGCAAATAAAAACCAGATTACATTCGTTGCCATTAGTCACTCAAATTTAAAGGGCAGCTCCTCCCTGAAAAGCAGCTCTAAAAACAGCATTGAAGAGTTCCATATTTTTCCCCCTTGATATTTCCAAAGCATACACACTAAAGCAGTACTTTGATTTTCTTACATCAGTCTTGCACAACTCTAGTGCGTGATAGCTGTGAAGACACCTACCTTCATTTTCTCGTTTGACCTTCTACTAATAAAGTGTTTTCCCATCTGACAAGCCTGTCTCCTATTCACTTACGCAGTCCACTCTCTCCAGATTTTGTCTCTGATTATACTTTGGCAAATCTGGGTTCTGTTGTAGTCAGGAAGTGCTGGAGCCCTTTGTATTTTAGTGATTATGTTTTGGGTGGATAAACGATGGATGCGATAAATCTTCAGCATTTCCTCCCAGTGATTAGATCACATCATGTCCTGAATGAATCCTCCTGTTTGCTTCCAGTGTTCCTCTGCTTTAGGTACAATATATCTGGATTTGTCTTTAGGAAAGTTGATAATTTGCTTTGGCCCTGATAATTTGTCTTTATCACTAATCCTATTACCCCCTTGTTCCATCTGTTGTGGCCTCACACATTAGGTTATTTAGCCATCTCTCAGCTACCTCCCTCCCTTCTGTTGGATTTACCAAACACATGCCAGGCCCTCACTGAGTTCATCTGCATGATGCTCTTCATCTGAGTCTCTACTGGAGACCAATAAAGCCAATAGGGAATTAGCTGACAAAGCCAATTGTTATTTCCTAAGAAAACATGCTTGCATTTTCTTTTTCTTTCTCTGAATAGCTAAATGATCCCAACAATAGTTCTCTTGTTCTTTCTCCTTTATTTGCTTCTCGATGCCATTTTGTTTTGTGAAGTTAAACTACTGATATATCTTGTGTGATGCGGGCCTTCTTTCAGGCTTGCCACAGTAAGAAATATGTTACATTGGATTGTTCTGTGTAAGTTTAACTCTGACCTGCAATACGTGCGGTTATTCCAGAAAAAAGAGCATCACAGCAAGATTATGTCTGATTTTAGCTTTGACAAGAATGGTATGTGCTTACCCTATGGATGGTGAAAGATTCCTCCTGGCCTGGCCTTAATGATCCAGTCCAGCTTCCAGATGTTTGGGTTTTGTTCTGACTGTGTTAAGTATATCATTGTTGCTGGGAAGCTTCATTTTCATTTCAATTCAATTTCATTTGGATTCTGAGCTATATTTCAGTGAGAATATAGGTCATTTCTGCTGAAGTACTGTGTCTGAGTGTGCTTATGTATAGAGGACATGTGGAGTCTCCAGGAGGGAGTTTCTGGTGTTGAGGGCAAGGTGCCTGAGCAGCACAGAGCAAAATAACCTGGAGCCTTGCTTTAATCTCCCACTGTAAACCTTATAACTGCAGATGTTGATGTCCCCATGAAATAACCTGTGAGCTATCTGATGAGATCAGACAAGCTGAATACAGTTTACACTATTATCCAAATGCTGCATTAGTTCAAGCCAATCTGATGTATACCATGCTTCTTTTAATGTAACTGTGGAGAGGTTGCTGCTTCCCATTAAAGATATTAATGTGACTTAGGAGACTGAGCTTCAAAATGTGTCACTGGAGATTGCAATAATATAACCTCCTCTAGATAAAACCAAGAATAAACCCTACCATTCCTACTGGAGATTTCCACAGATCCTCACCAAAGGTTTCTGTTAAAGGTGGCATAAATCTGTGTGCTGGAACTATGTTTATCCAGCTGAAATCTTGACCTGGATGGCACTGATTATTGGAAAGTACATTTGCATTGCACTTACCTATCATGTCTTTTATAGAGGCCAAATGCTTAAGTGCAAGCAGATGAGTAATTTAAACCATTGTGGACTACAGACAATCCAGAGAATAAACAGATCATTACATAGTGTAAATCAGCAGTGAAGCTGCAGAAAAAAGCATGCCAGCTCAAAGATTTGATATATTATCCTTATAGTTTTCAAAGACATGCACATTTCATCCCGATACAACCATCTTAATTTAAGTCAGAATTTGTCTCTGTAGTTTGTATGCAGCCCTGAGAGGAGACATTGGAAGCGCCCTTCAGGAGAGTGCAGAGCTCCACACCAGGGTCTTTCTGAGTGGTACCCAGATCTCTGACTTCAGCCGTGCTATTACTGCCTTTTATGATGTGTGACTTGTGCTGTGGCAGATTAAGAAATAAGTTGCTGGAAGCTCAGAGGCACAGATACATACAAGCTCTATGAAAGTGTTTAAAAGCATGACTGACATTTCCTAATGATGCACATTAATTTCTTCTCTCTCTTTTTCTCTGACTGTTGCTTTGTTCTGTGGTTCTGGATAAACAATTAGTTTTATTTCAATTGAAGCTGTCTGCTCCGCAAACCCTCAACCTCCATCTGAGTTGAGATACACAACCCGACGTTTGTGGCCTCACACAGTCACTGTGGGGATGTTCAGGAAGAGTGTTATCACACATCCTGCTTGGTGTTAAGTATTAAAACCAAAGAAGCAGTTGAGGATAAAAAGAAAAAGAAGAAAGGTACAACTCCATAGACAGTGCTCTTGGAAACCTCCCAGAAAAAGTGGTTAAACTGCTTAGTTAGGTTTGTATCAGAAGATTGCAACAGGCTGCAGAAAGCACGGGGCTGTTATTTCTTTCTCAGCTCAGGACAAAAGCTCAGTTGCCCTGATACCAGTGAAGGGGAGCCAAAATCAAGGCAAACACCCAGCACAGGCAAGCTCTCAGATCTCATACTTTGGCTGAAAGTCTGCTCTGGGCTAATTCCCCAAGTGATGCTGATATTGCCAAGAGACAAGAGGGCTGGGGCTGTTCCTCCTCAGCAATTAGTATTAAACCAGCATGACTATAGGAGAGATCAAATTGCATCTGCTGGGAGAAAACCCTCTGGCTTGTGCTCCCTTTGTGCCTGCTGGAAAATGCAGTGTCGAGCTGCAGCATTTGGGCCATGAATATTACTGTGCTGTTTTGACTTGTAAGTTCTTCCTATGCAGAGCTCTTTGGAAACGATGTGGTTAACGGTGTGTTTGTTTAAGAGGTAAGGGGGGAGGGAAATTAGTATCAGGTAAAAATGTATATGTGTATGTGTGTATATAAATTCCCAAAGCATTCACAGCCAGCTACTTAATAGTTTGCATTGAATTAATTTTAAAATGAGAACCTTGTTTCCTTTATTTAATAGAACAAAACGACTTCCATATTCTTGCCTGTAACTAGCAGGGTTTATATAGCATTCTGCAAACAAAGTAAGCATTAAAGTCCCTTTTGCCCATCTGTGGAATGAATAATTTTGTGCAAAGTATTTATTATAAGCACACTATACACTTAAACATTTTACTGTAGTGGTGACAGATCCAGCACAGAACTGGATTGTTAAGTAGCAAGCACCCCAAGCTTCTATACTGTGTAGAACTTTACCAACCTTTCTAAAGCCTCCTGGTTTCAAAGGAAAACGTTAGCTCACTTTGGCCAACTTTTGGGAGCTACTTAAAATGATTCTGGATGTGGGAAGCAGAGCGTGAGAGCTTGTGATGAGTTTCAGTTAGAATTGCAGAATTGATGGTTGATGGTGAATGGAAAGGTTTGGGTGCAGTACACGTTGAGACATTAGCCTGCTCCCTGGGATACTTCACTAGGCTACTGGGTTAGATACTAAAATATCCTTGGGAGCCACCTTGGGAAACCCTTAGAATTTCCCTGTTATTTGGCAGAAGTTGGGACTAAGCCAGAGGTGACATGTCAGAAGTACCTCCCTCTCATGTAGGTGCTTTTAGGATGGTTTACAATATGTTACTGTAATTTGTATACATGATGGTCATACCATGCTGTAGATTGAAGTAGTCCCTTCCCTTCTTTATGTTGCACTGTCTTTCACATTACAGTTAGTTGCTCACGGAATTGCACTCTTGCTCTCCTCTAGGATTCATTATATGCTTAATATTCAGCTTCTTGTCAGATCCCAGAGTCTGGGGTCCCCAGAACATCCTTCACATGTCGATTTATACAGAGAGCCAAATTCAGAGGTGGGGCACGAAGAGTACGAGGATGTGTGAAGTTCCCACAGATAAGCATACACCAGGCTGGAGGGAGCCTGAATGGAGATGACATACAGGCCAATGGCTCTGGGAGGTGATATAATTCACACCACCCTGGCTTTCCTGCAGACTTGCTTGTACTCACCTCTGGATTTGGCACCCTGACTCTCTGACGTGATCTCTGCAGAATGTCTTGGACGTGGCAATGTAGGCAGCTGGTTTAGTTTCTCTCTCATTGTGCTGGTATTCCTGATTGGAGAAAAAAAGGGCCAAGCTTAAGATATTTAAAAGTATATTTCCAACGTTTTCTGGCAGCCAAAGCACCAGACTCCTTTCTGCTTATCCCTTCTAATCTGCTACCCTCACCATTCAGAATGAGCTGCCTGCCATGCCTTTCCATCCAGCCACAGGGCCAGTCTTGTCTCCAGCAATAACTCTCCCCCATTTATTTGAGCATCTCAGGGATGAGCATCGAGGGATCAGCCTCTCAGCTGATTCCTGAACATTTGTTTTTCTCCACCTATCTGGTCCCATTTGAGTGCTATTTTATGTGTGGTTATTTAAATCTTATCTGCAGTCAGTGACAGGGAATCCATGCCACACACCCATCATACATCATGCCCTTTATTGTCTTGACTACTGCAAGTTCAGTGTATATTCTGCACTCTGAAGTGAGGTTGTTCATCACCAATGTTTCACCTGTGAGGAGAATATCTCAGACTTCTGTGCTGATGTGTTCTGACTTTAATGCTAGGAAATGTCTTCTGGTTTTGCTATGGTTGGGTTTCATCTGTGTGTAGAATGAGCAGCACCTTGCCCAAATCCCAGAGGGAGCCATAAGAAAGGCATGAAGTCAGAGGAGGGCTGAGTTCCTGCATTTCCTTTCTGGATCAGAAGGGTGAAGGGTAAGATATTCCTGAATGCAGGTCTCTGGATTAGATGTCTGTTGCTCCTCATTCTTTGAGCCTGCAATAGGTGCTGGTTGAGCTAATGCTTCTCCAGCATGTGCAGTTTGTCAGAGCCTTGAAATCTGGTGATCAGTCTTGAAGAAAGGTTGGAAATAGCAGCTCCTTTCTGTGCCATTTCCAGAGTCCTCAGAATCGCACTCTGCAAGGTTGGAGGCATGGGCAAATATAGGGAGGGAGGAGCAGTGGGAATGTTTCATGTTGTGGTGAGTTTGGGAAAATGGCTTTGCTGTGTATTTGGAGTTTATTGTTGGAACCAAGCAAATAAACATAATAACGGAGAAAATAGAAGTATCAGGGTGTTACAAAGTGACAAAAATGAAATTATTTCTCCTGTAAAAGCCCTGGATAATTCTGTTGGATAAGGAGCTAACCCTGGATAACAGCCAGTTCTGTTGGATAGTGGCCTAAACCCTGTTTATTCCATTTGCACATCTGTTCTGATGTTACTGTCCAGGTTTGTTTGCTATTATTCTTTGATGGGGACACCTAAATTGCTTACAGTTCACAGCAAGAGCTGCTGAGTTGGGTCAGTTGTTGTCTTCATGTATGAAAGATTTAGGGTTTCATTTGCCATGCAGATGGGAGGACTCTGATTGAATGTTGTGTAAGTGGTGAATGTGATCTTTACTTTTGTTGAGGCTTGCACCTGATCCAATGTTAGTTGGAGTTTTAAATTTATAATGCTTGTGTCAAGGAGAAACCTGAGAATAAATCATGTTTTATAGTCTTGATAATGTGGTGTCTGGTCCAGCTGATACTTTATTTCTTCAGTCCTTTGATTCTTTCCATATGAAGGCAACAAATACTTCCATCAGGTTGATACGGCTCTTTCTTTTGTTAGAAGTTGGATACCTTCAAAATGGTTTGAGCAACTGCATCCCTGATATTTGCATACATAAACCAACGAGGTACTGTGGCTTTTGTGATGTTCAGTGTCTTCTTATTATTTGATGATTAAACATAATGCAATTTACTAATGGAGAGATGTATTTTGAAGAGCAAAGGTCAGGGCCAGATTTGAAGACTTCCATTGCCTGAAATGCCGAAAGTAATTTTAATCAGGGATTTTACTTGCCATCATCAAAGCACTTTTCCTTTCATGATTTGAAAAAGTCTTACTGCTGATGTTTATAATTAGGGAACACCACCATCAAACCCTTTGCTCATCAAACTTCATTACAATGATTTATTTGACATGCAGTAATACTTGTAATGCAGAACAGAAACAGAGCTATTGATTTACCAGCAAATTCATTAAAATTGTGTAAGTATTATTGCCAATAGATACACGAGGAACATAAAGTATTTTATTCTGGATTTAGAGTTACAGAGGGTCTGGCATGGAGCTCCATATAAAGCAGTGGTGCAGAAAGCTAACATTTCTGTACAGCAGCAGATGCTGCTGGAACAGCTTCCCAGATTGCAAGACCTTGTGCTGTCGTGTTGGCTTAAGAAAGTGTTTTGGTTGGTGCAGTCCTCTCTTCCAAGGAGACATATTTTATGACCTGTAATGAAGTCAAGAATATGGTGAGTGACATATTGAGACTGTTCTGGAGAGGGACTGTTCATCAGGGACTGTAGCAATAGGACAACTTATAAAGGGGAAGTTCAGTTGAGATATAAGGAGGAAGTTCTTTACTGTGAGGGTGCTGAGGCACTGGAACAGGGTACCCAGAGAAGTGGTGAATGTTCCATCCCTGGCAGTGTTCAAGGTCAGGTTGGATGAAGCCTTGGATGGCATGGTCTAGTGTGAGGCATCCCTGCCTCTGGCAGGGGGTTGGAACTGGATAATCTTATGGTCCTTTCCAACCTGAACCATTCTATAATTCTAGGATACTGAATGGATTACCTAATGGGAAGGAAAAACCTTTTCCATTGGTTTCTATTACAAGTTACAGGTTGATCCAGAAGCTACCATGCGTTTGGAACATCGTGCTGATATAAAGAGCTCCTTCAACTTGTTTTTATTTGTAGTAAAATGATTCCAGAAGTGCAGGGCAGGGCATTTGCTCGTGTTGTATGTCCACTGTGTTCTTTGGTTTGCATCTCTTAGATCACATCCTATGTTACACAGCACCTGCTCCAACGCAGCAGCAATACTCATTGGCTCTTAACTGCCACCACCTACCAGAAATGTTACTAACTTCAATGTTAGTTGTGAGTAAGTGCTATGAGCAGTTGGTTCTGTGCAGGGTGAAAAGCCCCATCCTGTTATACTGGTGATGGAACTAGCTGGAGAAATGATAGCTCAACACTGAGCTGGGCTCCAGGGCGAGTTTGTCTCTGTGGCGCTTCTTCAGTGAAGCTTGAATGTTTGAAGGGGCTCCTGATACACTTAAACCCCACTGACTTGAAGGGCACATTTCATTCTCTGTGTGTTTTAACTGCTTTCCCTGGGCTGGTTTTTTTTTCCTTTGCCATTTTCAATAGGCAGCTCCTTTTTGTGCTCATCATGGCTCTGCCAGATACCAGACTAAACACTGAGCTCCTTTCCCCAGCACAGAGCATCTCCTCCACTGTTGCTTGCTTTCCTCGCCTTGCCTCGGGCAGGATTTGGTTTTTTTAATTACAGAGTTAATTTCTCTCTTTGGACACAATTCAAACAGCTAACAGTAATGCTCATATATCCCCTAATGCCTATGACAGGTTTTCCATGTAAACAAAAATTGCATCTGTCCTCAGGGACTAACTTCTATGAGTATATATTGTGAAATGTGGGCTGTTTTTATAAGGTATGTAAATGAAAATGGAAAATACTGAGAGGCTGTCCTGGAATGTGAAGAGCTTATATTTCTGTCTGAACTTGGGTAAGCAAACCTGTCCTTACCTTTAAAAACAGTTGATTTATTTGATTCAGGGCTTTGGGTTTGGCCGATTGATGGTACATGACCCTTTACCTCCGTCGGTATCTAACAGACTCCAATGAAATCACATAACTCGAGGAGTTCAGGAGTCACTTGAGACTATGCATAAAGAAAGTATAAGCTGAATTACTTGTTGGTCCTAAAATTGAATGTTTCAAATCTGGTTTTTCCAGAAATTTGGAAACAAATATGAGTGGAGCTTTTCTCCCTTCCTTCCTCTCCTCCCTGGGCTGATAGAGCATCTGTGATACCAACTTCAGTGTCCTGTGGGAAAGGAAAGGCCCTCACACATTTCATGGCCAAGACAAAGTCTGCAGGCATCAGGGATCACACAGAGCTTCACTAACTATAGGGATGTGGCATACGTTTGTCAGTCAGTGTTAGAAATGGAGCTGAATCCCCAGCTGATGTGAACTATGGGGTGGATATGAAACCTCATGGTTCTGCATATAACCTTTAAGCAAAGGAGCTAGGAAGAAACTTTCCTTATTATGAAAGACTATTTCCTTATTTAAGGAGCATTTCATGCCTCACCAAAAGCCAGGTAGGCCCGTCCCTCCCGGAACAGCCATTGTAGCTGTTTCCATTCATTGTCCAGGCTTCATCTGAATGTGTAGTCATCCTCACATGTGATGCAGAGGCAGAGCAAGGCAGTGGGACTTTATTTCTCTTTCCTCAGTTGTGAGAAGCAGCTACATGATTTTTTTCACCTGGCAGTTATTAAGCATTTAAGTGCAATATTTTAAGAGATGCCTCTTTGGCAAACATCATGTCTCTTCCTCTCTGTTTATCCAGTTATTTAAAGAAGCAAAAGGGAATCTTCTCCCATTAGTCTCTCGCTGCTTCTGTAGGGCAAGGTAAGTCAGGAAAACACATTTCATACAGTCTCCTTCCTCACCCCATGCTTGGATGCTGGAAAGTTATTGCAGCAGGTTTCTGAAGAGTGAAAGGACTAGGTGGATCCATTTAGCCCATAGATAGATTATTTAGCTTAACTGAGGTGATGTCTGCTTTTAGGTTGAAAACAATCTTTAGTTCTATGAAGGATGGAACAGATCATATCCTGTCCCCTTCAGCTATACAGTGTTTGCCTAAACACAGAATCAACTAGGTTGGAAAAGACTTTTAAGTCATAGACTATTAGGCCTTTGTTTATGTAAATCACTGTAGTTCATCCACTAAAGAGCCTGAATAAAGGGAGTTTGGGTAATTTGCATGAGCTGAGAACATGCTCCATGATCTCTTTGCAGGATATGACTCTGCTGTGCATGCTGTCTGTAAAAGGAGGACAAGGTAAGCACCAGCAGCAATAGCAGGGCACTGTATTCTGCTCAGCTGGCAGTAGCAGCAGAACCATCCTGGACAGGTCATGCAGTCATTCAGACAGCACAGCGTGAGAGTGGCTGGACAGACAGTGTTTCCTTCCCAAGGGTTTTTCCTAGACTGTATGGGTTTTCCAAGGATGTATATCTTCATGTACATTCCCTGTCTCCATTTCTAGTACTTCTATGTGTACAGTCATTGCTCCTGAGGTGCATGAATGTTTCTGACTGCTTGGAGACACATTGCTATTGTGTTGATGTTTCAGCTCTTTTTAAGAGCCCGTGGGTAGGAGCAGAAGTGTTCATGGGGGCACTGGGCCTCAGGGCTTTGGCATCAGCCTAAATTACTAGACAGTAACAAATCACTGTGTCCTTTGCTCAGTTATGAGTAACCACACGAATACTCTTACCCTGCAGCACCTCCTTTGGCAATGAAAGGTACCTGAGCTCTCCTTCCCTGAAGGTAAGCTACCTTAAATTAGGTTAACACTTGCTTAAGGACAGTGCTGGTATGAGACAGTACCAAGTGGTTGATAAGGAGTAACTTAGGACTTGCCACTTTGTAGATACTTATCTGAGTGGCAGAATTCTAGATCCCTATGATTCTCAGTTTTCTTTTACTTCAAATACAGCTTTTTTGTTTTCCCAGTTCACAGAGAAATCAAAACCAATTTAATCTCCTTTACCCATTTCTGATTTCAGAACGTGTAGGCATTTCCCTGTTACTTTCCTTGGACTTTCAGAAATGCTTTTGTTGCTCTGCTGAAGAAATCTCCTTCCTTAGAGGATTTCTGGTAGAATAAACATTTGGGATATTAACTTCTACTCTCTCCTGGACCACAGCATTCCCCTCAGCAAAATCATCCTCTTTTCCTTCCCTGAGTGCTCAAAAAGGAGAAAAAAAAAAAAGAAATAGATAGTTTCCCATAGGTTTGGGCTTTATTGACTTGAATGGTTCATTTCCCTATGGTCTTTCTCCAGAAGGACATAGTACCTGAAACTCAGAATCACAGTCCTTTAAACTGGATGAAGTGAGAGGGGAAGAGGGATGTCCTCCTTTTAAAGCAAGTATTTTCTCTCAGCTGTTTTTGTTCCATGAGCACTATCAAATCAATCCAGCAGAGACATCTGGAGAAAGCTCTTTTCCCACGTTGCCTGATGTCAACAGTGTGAGGATCTCCATCTGAGTCCTGGTCAGAGACTATGCTTGAGTGAAGGCTGATGTGCTTGGCTTTCTTCTCAGCTAGAATCTGTAACAGGAAATGATTGGTGGGAGGTTTGGGATTAGAGGCCGTGGCCTGGGTACATCCTTAGTCTCTGGGCAGTCATGGAACAGAACATGTCCTGCAGCCATTCCTCCTTCCTATGAGGGTCTGCTAGCAGCAGTCATTTTGTTGGGCATGGAGGCTACAAACATTCTGTATTCCCAACGCAGGCTGGAGGGGTGGATGTGCTGGTTAGCCTCCCTGGTGATGACAGGCCTTGAGGGCCTGTAAATAAGGGTGTGAGCGATGGGATGGGAGGGCTGGGATGACCCAACAGGGAACAAGCCAGGGAAAGGGACGGAGAAAGTGGTGACAGGGACTCCAGGGCTCCTCTTCTTTCCATTCCTTTTGTCCCTTCCTACTGTTTTTCCATGTGGATGCAACCATGAAAATGTGACTAGGCCACAACTTAAGGTGAATGAGAAATGTCTGAAATCTGACACTCCAAGATGTGTTAAATTGTTGTCTTAAGCTTGACTTTCAGATAGGCCCAGCTCTCAGATTTGACAAAGCCTTGGGGCTAACCGCACTGTGCCCCATGTATCCTTGGCTTGAGCTATTATTTTGCCCCTGTCAAAACCCTAATTCCCAGAAAGCACTTCTCAGTCTTTCTATCCTCTGAGCATTACATCCAATGTGTTTCCCCAAGAAAACCTTGCTGAAATGTGCTCTGGTAAGGCTCTGACTACCTGTTCTTTTACTGATAATCTGGTAGGGCACTGTCATTGCAGCACACAAGGCAGTGCAGTCTAAGCTAATTTGCCAGATATGAAGACAGATTGTCAGAGGTATAGAAACGTACTCTAAAGAGCTGACTTTCTCCCTTTTCTTTTGCCTTTGCATCAGTTTATCTGTGATAGAAGGCATGTCTGAACACACACACACACACATGCCCTGGTGGTTCCCTGAGATGCTTCAAACATCCTTTCCTTCTGCTTTAAAAATTATTATGAAGGTTTCTGCTGTCTGGCAGTGACAGCAGAGGCTTAGGAGAGTCAGAGTTCAGGCTTAGCTCCAGTGAGTATCACAAAATATAAATGTATTGCAATTCTGGAGCCTGTTTGAATTATCTGGACTTCTTCCTGACAAAGATCATGCAATCAATCCCCTGTGTGCTCTCTGGCTGTATTTTAAGATACTTTTTGTAGAGACTTTATATCAGGTCTTGCCAGTAAATACATAAAGCATTGAAATGGGGGTGGCCAGACAGCAATGCTTTGACAGTAACTTCTCTATGCAGGGTGATTGAATGGTCCTGTAGAACTTGGGTATCTCTCAGCCTTTAATATATCTCTTTTACAAGTATCCCTGTGAGATCCAGAAGTGCTGTTACTCCTACTTAACCAGAAAGACATAAAGTGCAGGCTGAATTCAGGGACTTGCCTTGTTTGGAGTAGCACCCAAATTTTGAGTTAGCAGCTCCAGCATTTCAGTCTTTGCCATAATCCAAGGACCCTCCTACCTTCCAGGCCTTAAAGTGGACATAGGCAACACAGACCTTGAACATAGATCATGCATTGATGGAGGAAAGCCTAAAAGTGCCCAAACCTTACCCTAATTAAGGTGTCCTAAGGAAACAACACTAGAAGACATCAGCTGTGATGGAAATACTGAGTTTGAGAGGGAGGGCTGAAAGATTCAGACCATAAAGAGTCATTTTTGAAAGAATAGTAAAATATAGAGAGTATGTGGAAGCCTAGTTCTATTAATCCCTGAAAGCCTATAGTTCTAGCAGTCATTTTTGTTAGCTGGCCATCCTAGTGTGTTCTGCATTGAGATAATCCAGTAAAACTTAGAGGAATCTGTAAGGTTTATTTCATCTTGCTGGAACTGTCTTAAGCTGGAATTTGTACTGATCAGTTACATGTACAGACTCTGTGGTTTGGAAACTCTATGTTGCTTCTTGGTTTGCCTGTTCTGTTGCATGTAATCCACCAATACAGAGGTTGTTTCTCAGTCCTATAATCTGACATGAGTTAAGTGATCATAAAGTGGTGGTTTAATTTTGGTTACATGTTTGTTTGTTTCTTATTCTAGAGGAGTGCAGTCTTCCCGCATTGCAGTTAGTAGCTGTTGTTAAAAAGCTAACCTGCAAAAATAGCACTTGGTTGTGCCTGCACGTGCACTTACATTGTGTAAGCAGGGCCTCTGTTTGCTATTTAGATGAGCAGTTGGCATCCTTGCAGCTAGTAGCACTAATACCCTCGTGGAGCATCCAGGAGGCACTGATTGCAGTGAAACACACGGCTTGCTGGGTGTCAGGAGCACTTTCTCACTGCCTGAGGCTTTCGTGGACGTTTCCCACCAAAACGTGACTGTTCAATGTTGATTTGCTTGCGAGCCTTGTCAAGTTCAAAGCAGGAGTTGGTGTGGCAACAGTCCTGATTCATCCATGGAAATTCTGGCTCTGTTGGCTTTGGCGAGGAATTATGAGGGGTTCTGAAGATTTTTCAGATATTTGGGGAATTAGTGGTCATTTTTCTCCACAGAAAGTATCTTAAAAGAAAAGAAAGGACTCTATTGAGAAAATCCTTGGCCTCTGCTGCATTGCTACTGAGTTAATAAAGAAATAAATGAATCTTCAGGTTTACCCAATCTGCCAAGGTGAAAATCTAAGGAAAAAGAAGTAGTTTCTGGCAGGATGCGCTCTCTTTGTGTTGCTTCTTGTTACCTTTATCTACGAGTCCATTGTCGCTACTTGCTTTCATCAAAAGGCAGTTTTCATACAAACCTCACTGTGGATCACTGTGAGCCAATGTACATTCTTGGAGAAAAGATGAGATTCAGGTAAATCAATAACCTTACTTGGAAGAATATCCTGATGATGTTTAAGGACTGCCTTGACTGACTGTAAACATTTCTTCTAGCATCCTTATTAAAGAATCAATAGAGCAACCTCAAGCACTACACCAGGAGAATTTAACTTCCCCCAATATTGCTGATGCCTGTTGTTGCTGTGTGTAATGAAACAGATTTTGTTGCATAGTTCTGTTTGAATAAACACTCAGGCTTTAGTGGAGGATCCTTAGAAAACTTTTAGCAGTGAAATGCTCAGAAATATCCATGGCACTCTGTTTGCTCATGGCAAGTTAGAGCCCCTCTGCTAAAGTGTATAAACTATATGTGCAAGTGTGTTGTTTTGTTTAAACTGAGGCCCCATCATTGATTTCAATGTGCGTCACATTGCAATAAAACTGTGGCCTTTGGTATCTTCTGAAAGCATCACTGTTTCAGAATTACACAATAGATGTTAAAAGTTGATGGCTGAAGAACAAGATGTAACATGCCTTAAAGGGTCAGGGTCAAAGTAAGTGTCAGCTTTGAGACGTAATGTTTTCCTGGCAAGACAGCAAGACTTGCCATCCCTTTGGATGAGGAGGAGAAGGGACATTTATAGGTAGTTATGAGCTTATCCTTGACAGAAGAGTGCATCCTTTAGGGCTAGGAACGGTATATTTCCATGCGAGCCCAACCTGTTGGCCAGCTGCACAGAGAGATTACAGGGTGATGAAGTAATGTTGCTGGGATATGACCAAAGATCTGTGATGGGTGGAAGTGCTAGAGGGAAAACAATGGCAATCAAAATAGGTGCAATCAAAGCAAAACTCAAGGGTAAAACCCCAATATCCATACTTACGTCTGATTTGGTTGTGGATCAGGTAAAAAGTTTATAGACTTCAAAGAGGGTTTTAGCTGCAAGGCCAGGATTTGATTCCCTAAATTCCTAAGTTCCCTAGATTATTGTTCATAATTAATTTCTCATAGAAACATGGATGATGAAGACTGGGAGAGCTCAGGATGTAGTCCTTGGTTCTGCCTTGCATTCTTGTCTCACAATCCAGAGGGAACTTTGTCCAGTGTGCCTCCTTTATAGAAATTCATTACCAATGCAAATCTCATTCCCAGATATTTGCATAGCTTGGAAAAAACACAGATGTCTCTGAGAAATCCTGCTTGATTTTATCAAAATCACATCTCCCTTAGTACAACCCTCACTGCTTGAGCTGAAGCAGCTCTTCCAGGGTCCTCTGAAGAGAAAACTGTCCAACTTTAACAGGCAAGGAAGCAGTATAGCAGGATGGAGAGAATGAAACGCAATGAAGATACTGGGAACAGATGTGACTGTGCTTCAGCAGCATCCTGTAAGCTGTCAGGTACCACTTAGCAGAGAGGAGCTACATCTGGTGGTTTGTTTTTTCTAAGAACAAAGGGTGTATTTAAGCAAATACACCATGCTCTTATTTAAGCAAATACACCATACTTTTTTCTAGCAAAACCAAATAACTGTACTTAATTTTTGGTTTATTATTGATTTTATCTTTTAACTTTTGTGTAGAATATGTTATTTTTCAAATGTGTTGTCCCTTTGCTTCTTTTTTGGTCTCCTATTCTACACATTTAAGCTCTCTGGGTGGAAGGCTTGTCTGCCTTGTTTCCAATTTGAACATCACTAGTAGAAGGAAGTTGACTTTGGGACTGGGGATTTCAGGCACTGTGGTAATCTGAATAATGAGCAAGTCCTCATTTTCCTGTCTCCTTATCCCAACTGATCATGTCATTGTATGGCAGTGAGCAGCTCTGTATATGGTACCGTGCAGATTAGAGAGCTGGCCTCAAAATACCTTTGTGTCTTGTGCTGAGATCCCATACTGACAGGCCACGCTGAATTTAGAGTGCTAGGTTATTAAAAATACAGGGTTTCTAAGCAACAGTGTTTATAGAAGGAGCACTTCTCGTTCCCAGTTTTGCCTTTGACTGCTCTATCTATAAAATAGCTGAAACCAACAGTATTGAGGCTTCCATGTTGCAAAACAATTAATTTTGATGCTAATGAAATGGGGCCCTGCTGCCTGCCCTGGGCTCCGTGTACTTGCACTGCTTATAGGCAAGGTACAGGATCTCACAATGAGTGGCATGCTTTGAGCTTGCTTTTTAGTTTACAAAGCATATTGTTTAGGGTTGGTTTTGTGAACAGCAGTTCAGTGATCCAGAAAATAACATAATTTGTCTCCTAAGGTAAGAATTTGCAAAGGAAAAGCTCACATTGAAATCCTAGTTTTAACTCAAATGTTATATTCAAAAGAACACAGGAATGTGGTACCACAAACTGTGGAAAATGCTGTTTTACAAAGAAAACAAGTTCTGCTTGTCTCTGTGTTGTGTATTTTCCCCCTTCCACATGATTTATGTAGTGACTTTCACAAGCCTCATGGCATTTTGTTGAATTCCAAATGAACTTTACTTACATAGAGATGTGTGTGATAGGATTGAAACTCAAGTATCTGTCATTTAAATGCTAATATCTGTGGATTAGGAGAATTTGGCAGTAATTACCAGTGCCAGTGATGGTGCATACTGATTTGAGGTAAGGGGTGATGTTGAGTGCCCTGTGCTGGGAGTAGAACCAACACTGTCTTATGTTTGGATCAAAGCAGAGCTGTATTTAATAGATATTGGCTACGGGTGACTTTGCAGCGGATGCAAATACTGCTTGTGTAGGATGGCTGTTTCTTAGACCCACATGCTGGTGAAGGGCTCTTTGCTGCTGGATACAGCTGAGCGCAGGGCAGGGTGATGGCAGGGTGTCACCCTGCGGTCCTGGGTGAACTGCCCATCCTGGTGTGGCCAGGCTTTCCTCTGAGAGTTGCTGCAGTCCAGGCTGCTGCATACATCTGCTTGTATAAAATCAGTATGTGATTGTGTTTACAAAAATCAAGCTATAGTAACTAATGTATGATATCACTTCTGAGGGTGCTGTGCTGTTAAGCAGCTGAAAGAAAATGATGTCTGGGTTATTTCAATACTGTGATTTCATAGACGGTCTGCTGAGATTTAATGATTATTCCTGATTTGGTTTCACAGATGAACTAAAACTCACAATAGTTGTTTGAGAGAAATGGCAGAACCATTTTCATGAATTGGTATCAAATGTATTTGAAGAGAATTTTGTTTCCCCATATGTCTAGATTATTGTAGTGGTGTTAAATCATTACAGTGCTCTGAATCCATGGAGTATTCCCCAAATGCTAATGTTTGTATTGGCACTTAGATGTTTACAGATGTGTGTGCAAATCCAGTCTTCTCCCTCATGATTGGACGATTTCAGAGGCTGCTGTGACAGCTATTTCTCCTCCTTTAATCCTTGCTGAGTTGACTGTCAGGTGCTGCAGTTTGATTCTTTGATTCTATAGGATCCCAGGTCAGAAGGGTCTCAAGGATCATCTGCTCCAGCCTTTCTCACAAAAGCACAGGCAATAGAATCATAGAATCGTTTAGGTTGGAAAAGACCTTTAAGCTCCTCAGGTTTTAACTGCTAACCTGGCACTGATAAGCCCACCAGTAAACCATGCCACAGCTACACATCTTTGAAGTACCTCCAGGCACCGTGACTCCACCATTGCCCTGGGCAACCTCTTACAATGCCTGGAAGTGGAGGAATTTCTTCCTAATATCCAATCTAGACAAGGTGGCCCAGCACCCTGTCTTAAAAGTGTCCAACTGTTAAGGGATCCATTCTGGCTAGACCTTGTTCTCTTTGGAGAACTCATTGATGTCCAAACAAAATCCATGCCAACAGATTGTGGAATCCAATTTGTAATACATACACACACACAAAAAGCCAGGAGGTGAAAGTTGTGTTTTAGTGCACAGATTTCTTAGGCCTCTGCTTATTAAGCATTCTGCAGTAACTAATTCCTCCAGGACAGTTTCTATCTAGATTTGTCCAGCTGCAGTGGGAGCGTGTTGAGTGAGCATGGAAGGAGTGCACAACACACAAGATCTAATCTAGCAATGGCATGTGTGCAAGCAAAACTTTGCATTCATGCATTGCCCCAGGGATTTCAGCTGGGGCTCTGCCTGGGCACCCAGTTCTGCCTACATGGAATAAATGGCAAATAGGAATTGTGTCTGAAAGCAGCACAGAGCTGTCATATGCTTGTTTTAGCCAGACTTTACTGTTTGTATAAACACTGTAAGCACTCTGTTGCAAAGCTTGGAAAACATTTTTCTCTGCCTTCTTTGTTTTGGTTTGATTTTATTTGCATGCATCATTTTACATGTGAAGAAATTAACCCAATGTAACCAACCAGATTGCACAGAAGGTAGGATAAAGTTCTGTTTCCTCATGTTCTCTCCCTTCTGAAACATAATTCTTCCCCCCCCCCAAAAAAAAAGCAACGTGAAACAGACTCCGATTTGCTCATAACAGCCCTTAAAACCCCTGATCCAGATATCCACTGGTTTGTGAACACCGAGTCGCACGATGTCGAAAATGCCCCGAGCTCTAATGTTTAGTTTAGAGAATGATTCTGAACGGGGAAGTTGTCTGTTTTATGTACAAATATCAGTCTTTCATCTGCCTTCAGAACCAGCAAATATCGGGAGGTGAGCTTGCTGGTACTTTCACTGCCACTTGGGTGAAGTACTGTAGACACTGAGGTACAAATCTGCTTTTGATGTTGGCTTGGTTTTCCAGGTATCTTTGGGATAATAAATAGGGAGAGAAAATACATTCATTATTAACTTCCCAGGGACTGACCGTCTGATTTATGGATTCAAAGAGTCTCCATTTAATCTGTCAAAACTGATTTTAAGCTTCATTTGTCTTCTGGTTTTGGCAACACGTTTTACCTCGGATTTGACTGTTTGACATGCATTGTACCAGAGGCACATTTTAAAAACATTTACAGTATGTTGCAAAAAAGAGAGGTTCCGTTTGGTACATCTGCTTTCAATATCGTGCATCTCTGAAAGTGAAGGCAATGTTCTTGTTGTAGCTGTGAGCACAGCATTTAGGTAACTTCTTTTACAGGAACAGAGTAATAATTGCAGAGAATGAATTGTCACTGAATAAGCTTCTCCAGTGATTATGACCGGTTGCAGTTAACAGTGCTGCTGGTTGGGTGCAGAATGTAGCTTTGCCAAACTGAAACATAAAGAAGCGGAGCCTCAACTTTGGGATTCTCTCTAAACTCTGCCTTTCAGGCACTGACCACTGCTCCTTTCCTGACTCAGAGCTATGGAGCTGGAATAGTGGGAAAACAGTGGGGTGGTACAGCAGTGACCTAGGTGCCATGTGGTGAGCCCTACAAGTGTAGTTCTGCCAGAGCTGTGAGAGGGAAATCTTCACCAAGTACACAGAGCTCAGGGTTCCCATGTTTTTTAACCATAGCTGCATGGGCTTGTTTTTCTCAGGAGAACAGCCTTACCCACCTTGCATTTTTTCAACCCTACCATCCCCGTGTATTGGTTTATTCCTACACTAGCCTGCATGATCATGAGCGGGGGAATATTACATGAATAAAGGTGGCATAAGAGGATGTATTAGCAATAGCCCAATTAAGTTGTGAATGCTCCATCCCTGGTGGTGTTCAAGGCCGGGTTGGACGTAGCCTTTGGTGACATGGTCTAGTGTGAGGTGTCCCTGGCCATGGCAGGGGGGTGGAACTAGATCTCAAGGTCCTTTCCAACCCGAACTATTCTATGATTCTATGATAGCAACAAAGGTAAAGGGGAACTGGATGGACGAGGTGGCACTGCGGGTGGATCAGGAAGGCATTGCTTTAGGAGTATTCTGCAGAAAGGCCTGGAAGTGAAGCGAGAGCTGAGAGTTCCAAGTTGGAGATGAAGTCTGTGTTATGGATACCTCATGATAGGGACTGTTTAAAGTGAGAGTGAAAGGAAGAAGCAGACTGAAGGTGCAGCAGTCTGTTTAGCTGCATGGAACTACCTTTGATGACTTATCATAGAACCATAGAATGGTTTGGGTTGGAAAGGACCTTAGTTCCAACCCCCCTGCCATGGGCAAGGTCACCTCACACTAGACCATGCCACCCAAGGCTCTGTCCAGCCTGGCCTTGAACACTCCCAGGGATGGAGCATTTACCATTTCTTTGGGCAACCCATTCCAGTGCCTCACCACCCTCACAGTAAAGAACTTCTTCTTTATGTCCAACCTGGACTTCCCCTGTTTTAATTTGAACCCATTACCCCTTGTCCTATCGCTACGGCCCCCAATGAGGAGTCCCATTGTCCATGTAGTGATGTCAGAGACTGAATTTCTAAGTAGGCAGACAGTAAGCCGCAGAGGCAGGATGGTTATGTTGGGTTTTGTAACTGAGATTATTCGTATGAAGGTGAAGAAGGAGGAAAGAAGTAGAGAAGTAGAGAAAAGGACTAAGCTCTTTGAAATTAAGAGAACCTGATGAACAGGATCCATCCTCTGGACAGCTCACTGGAGTACCTGCTCCTCCCTGTGCATCCAAGGGGTTGGTTATGGTTCGTACTCATTAGAAGAGAGTAACCCGGTGTTCATGTGTGCAATCACCAGTTCAAGGTAAGTCTTGACACTCCTTGCTTGCACTCACCTCAGCCCTGCCTGGTGGTGTGTTGGAGGATTATTGGTTGTGTTCTCCTCAATGTAACAAAGGATTTAAGCAGTTTCATTTTTGTCTGTATGTGCCTGATGCCGAGCCTGGGGTTTTTATTCTTTCAATTATGCTCTGGAACATTTGGAATGCTTCATAGAGCCAGGCACAGGCAGTGCATAGGGATGAGAGCACTGGAATAGAAAAATAAACAGCGGAAACCCACAGCTGAACTACCAGATGCTGGGGTTTGCTGAGTGTTTTTTATAAGAGCACATGGGCTCTGACTGGGTCATTATCCCCACAGCCACTTGTCAGCCCAACTCCCTCGTAAGTCCCACTTTTTATCTGTCTCTGTTTTTGATCCCCACTTTCGTTTTCTTCCCTTTCCTCCTCCACTTCTCCACATAAAATGTCCCTGTCCAGCCACGACTGAAACAACTGGTTAGTTGCTGCTTCCCTGGAAGAGAGGACCCACTGTGCCCACACACACAGAGGGGTGTGCAGGCCACTGTGCCACCTCTGGGTACACTGCTGTGACACCATGCTTACCTCAGACTGTAGGAGAGCAGAGGGAGACAGGTCACCAGATAACAAGATGTTTAGGAGGGATTTGTTTTCCTTCTTTAGGAAAAACACTGATCTGGAAATGCGAGGGATTCCCTTAGCTCTGAGCAGAGGCAGAACATGCTGTGTATGTGTGTCAGGTCTCTCCCTCCCTCTCCCCCACTTTCTGTCCTGCCAACCATTACAGTTGTGCCAAGGCCGCTGCTGCTGTGCTGAGTGGCACAGGCTCATCATTCCTTTGTGCTCTGTTGCTTGTATCTGTCAGCTTCTTTGGATGAGAACTTTCTGAGGCAGGAGTAATATTTTTTGTTGTTCCTGTGCAGAATAAACAGCAATTGTGTTATAAACTGTTATGCTTTGGCAATTTTAATAAGCAAATAACAGGGCGCATTGTAGAATTGCACCTCTCACTGTATGTACAAAGAACGTTCCCTTTCCAGTGCTGAGGGCATAAGGTTTCCTCACAGCTTTGCCATGGCATGTCTATTTTAGACAAACTCTACCTGTACCTCAGAAGTAAAAGCTGAGGATAGCTCCTGTGCCATGGCTGCACCGCAGTCAAGTAGGTGCGAGGAAACAGGCTATGGATGATCCTGAGGGCATTAAAGGGAAAACAAAACCAGAGCAGGCTGTGCAAGCACCCGACAGTGACCGTAATGCGTAGCAGTCTAAGCATCAAGGATCTGAGTCCAGAGGGAAGGTCAAGAGAGATTCCTACCAGAGCCAGTAATTGTTTTCTTTTTCAGCTTGTTTATTTTCTATGCAATTAGCAAAACGTGACTCTTCATTATGTGTGGTGTAACTAGTCATTAGCTCTATATACATGGCTGGGATTCAATTACACAGAAACAAGATACTTTGCTTTTCCACACTGAGGGAAATTGGCACTGACGTACAGGGGATGTAGACCTGAGCTTTGGGAAGCCACTCTTGTTGGTGTGGGGCTAGTCACTGCAGCACACATCCTGGTGTTTGTGGAGAGCTTAGTTCTTCCTAAGCACAGCCACTGAGTAAGCACGTGTGGCTGGCAGCACAGTGCTCGGCACCTGGGCTTGCCTTTGAACCAGGCTCTGAGCAGTTTTGCCAGCCTAGCCTTGGACCCAGCCTAATATAGCCTTTGGTGACAGACCTTTTTACTGGGGGGTAGGAAGCCCACCCGGTGTTACCCTGCAGCGTGAGGACTTGGTAGCTCAAGGCATACCAGCTTAGAGATGCCTGCAGCATGCTCTGAAGCGGCCCAGCTTTGTTGTTGTTAGTCTCTTTTTTCCCCTTGTTGGAAAACTACTGCTAATGCTTTACAGTGCAAATAATGCCTGATATTTGCTTCTGTCATATCCCAAGTTGTGATTTTGGAGCTGAACTGCTTTCATCTTTTCCCTCTTGCCAGGATCTGTGTAATGAAGGGCTATGACAGTGAGAAGGAAAAATTCCAACCCCTGGAAGTTCTTTCTTTGGGAACTTCCAGGGGTTGCATTCCTCCAACTTCATCTCATCTCTTAGTCAGTGTGCGCTCAGGATCACATGGATCTCTGCCAGGTAACGTGGATTTCCGTGAGCTGTACTCTGCTCCTTCAGCAGTCATTTTCGCTGTAAAAGGCCATGGCTTACCGTGGGGTTCGGCTGACACACACGTTCAGCTTCCAGCTCCTTTAGGTTTAAATGGCTTCAGTTACTCCCTCTCTGCTGTCTTTTGCAAAACAGGGTTTAGATGTATTGTGCAGAACTTGTGCTAAACCAAACAAGGCAAACCTAAGAAAGGCATAATTAAAACAACAGAAATCTCACACTCACTGACTCTGTTGCTGGAGCTCTTTTTGCCTGTAAACAGAAAATTCAAATGGTTGGTTTCATAAGTGGTTACTGAGCTTCTGCAGTTGCTACATTCCTTAAAATGTTGTTATTTCTTTTTTGGTCACACACTGGGGGACTCCATTGTTTTCAGTGGTGCCTATTGAGTTAGGCCCATCGACAGCAGAACTCCTTCTGGGTCATTGGGTTTGGAGGCACAGTAGTATAATTTGGTGACTTTATTCTGTTTCTTAGCAGAGACTTGTAATAAAGTCACGCACAAACAAAACCAGAGTAATCATCCTTCTCCCTTCCTCCAGACTCTGAGAGGATTAAGGGACCCAGCCAGGCAGCTCCAGGTAAAACATGAAGAATACGCTGACCAAGAGTTCTTGTTGCCATGCTGCAGCAGAATAACAGTTAACATGAAATTGGAGAGCCGTGTTTAGGCACATAGCAGGCAGAAGTAGCAAAACAACACTGCTGTCTTATGTTGTTAATGGTGCTAGAACGGTGCTGTTCTAGCGTTGACAATTTAACAGGCTTCCTTGGAAAAACTGGCTTAACTTCTCTTCAACTGTGTTTAAGAGAAGGTTCACACAAATGATGCATGATCTGGGGAATATACTATGCCAGGAGAAAATGAAAGAGAAGGGCAATTAGTCACTGAAGAAAAGTTTAACAGAAGCAGAAAGTACCAGGTATGTCTTGTGTTTTAATCTAGCCCACAAAGGCATAATGAGACCCAGTGCCTGGGAGCTGAAGTCAAACAAGTTCAAGCTATATAAAATTCATGCTGAGAAACATGGAACAAACTGCCACAGAAGTAATTTTTCATCATTTAGAGATTCCACTTTGAGATTTGATGTCTTTCTAAAAGATGCACTCTAGATCCAACAGCGTGTGGTTAAACTGGATGCAGATATCCCACAAGAAATACAATCCACCAAGTTCACTGGCATTCTGGCTGGGTTCAGCCTGTAAACTGTGTGGTCTTTGGAAGTTGCTCTCTATTTCTGTGCTGTGCTTGCTATTTTCAAACTCAGTTACTTCCCCATAGGGTCTCCATTTCCCACTTTGAAGTAGTTCTTATAGAGCAAGTTTCTGCCTCTTGGGTCATTACATTTAGGGAACCTTGCACATCTTTTGACCACACTTCACCTGCTATGGGAGCATTTCCATCTCCACAGAATAATGTGCATTTTTCTCCAGCACTAAAGTCACATTAAAATGCATATTCAAGATATAAATCCTCATCCCTCATTATCAAGGTTAGCAGTGTGCTGAGGTGATAGGGAAGAGGAGAAGAGTGGGATGTCTGCCCAGAGCTGTAACAGGCTGGACCTCCTCAGTCAGAGGCCCTCGAATCTGGGCATTCAACAGTATTTACTGAGTTGCTGGCTGCAGCATTTGTATCCCTAATTGAGCACTGGAAGCTGTTGTTAAAATGGAGATGTTAGAATTTGTCCCTCGGTCCTGCATCTTTAGATACTCAGTTCTAGAAGATCTTGTAAATCTGATCTTGCACCTTCTAGTTTGCAATGCCTATTGCAGTGACTCCTGATTGACAATCAGACAAAACCAGAACTGGACCCAGAGACAATATGATTACTCTCAGTTTCACTGGATCAGTTAGGTCAGCCTGTTAGAATGATTTCATGCTCTTCATGTATTTTTGATGGTGGGGAGATAGTCAGCAGAAAAAGTGCTGTAAATCTGAGGAGTCTGCCCTAATTAGAGTTTTGAGAATGCCATAACACTGGAATCTGGACAGTGGGCAAGTATGTGCACTTTCCTGGGAGTTTTTGTTTAGTGTTTTATGCTGCTAAGTTGAATTATGGAGTGATGAGACCTTAGTGGCGACCATTTTTACCTCTTGCATGAATGCACTTGGTAAGTTCTATACTGAGATTTCTAGGCGTTTTCCAGAGAGCAGTTTAATGCAACAGTAGGACCCAACAGGAAAACTGGGTCATACAAAAGGTTAATTAGGCTTGTTCTTCTGTGTCTTATCCAAGAAACAAGATAAAATGATGTAGATGAGAGTTAACTGCTGTGTCTCACTGCCACCGTGCTGCTTCCTTGCTGCCTCACAGTGAAGGAAGCGTGTACCTGCTACGGTCTGCAAAGAACAGGATCTGACAATGTAAAATGTGGAGGGGAAAAAAGTCAGTATTGAGTCTGAACTCTCCAGTCTCCTGCGAGAGTTCAGGGAGGAGACAAAGGGAAGAGATCAGAGCTCTGGAGAGCATGATTTATGAGAAAAGTCTGAAATAATGAGGGCTGTGTAATGCTGGCAAGAGAAGATTGAGTGGAGAGAGCCTTCAAAGACATAAAAGGTTGCTATGAAGGGCAAGATAACAGACTCTTCCCCATGTCCAGTTTGGACAGGACAGTACATAGCAGACCAAATTGGGCTAAGGGGACATCAAATTAGACATGAAGGAAAAAATTTGGTCAAGTTAAACAAGTGAATAGGTTGCTGGGAATGCTGAGGAATTGCTGGGAATGCTGAGGAATTGCTGGAAGCTGTAAAGGGCACATTGGCCAAACACCTCATTAAATCTGTAAGACTGGATTATGCTGTTGGGACACAGGGTAGGCTAAATCACCTTCTGAAGACTCTTCCAGCCCTGGTTTCTGTGATTGCACAATCTGTGTATCTGAGTAAAGGGCTTTTCTTGATTACAATGACACTTATGTTTCTGTTTCTTTACTGGCATCTCCAGCTTCATGTAAGCACTGAGATACCTGATTCTCATGACTCCTGTGGAAAGTGCAGGCCCAGTTTACAGAAGGATGTAGAAGGCAGCGATGCTAAATAAAAGTATACCCCTCCTAATCCACAGCAACTGCCCACTGTCATCACTCAAAGGTTCATAGAGGCCTTTTAGCAGGAGCTAAACTTCTAATTGTTGTTTATTCGGTGTTCTTATAAGCCACCACCATTCAGTGAGAACTTTCCCTTTTGTAGCAGCCCTTGTACTCTTTAATCTTTCTCATTTCTCTTTTTCTTCTTCTCTGCACCTTCACCTCTTCATAGCAGATTTCACAATAGCTTCATTCTGATCCTGTCCCATAGTCTGCTAAAAAAACACCCACAGAAGAGCAGGTAATGGTGAGGGTAGTAGTATGGTTATCATCCGAATCTGACTTTCTTAAGAGATTGATACAGTCAAGATGTTCCATCCTCCTACTTGCCTGAAGCTGTTCCATTTTGGATAGATGCTTGAATGAGTTTTATTTAAGTCGCAGAGGAGAAGACAGTTTTTCTTCTTACTGTGTTACAAAGCATATAGGTATTTATTGCACCAATAACTCATGGTTGCTACTGTCCTTACAGGTGATAACATTAAGGTCTATGATTGACATGCACTGCATGGACCTACAGACTTGTGTAAAGTTAGGGAGAAGTGTACTCTGTTGTAGAGAGCCTGCAAGAGGCTGTTCACTGGCAATGAGTGCAGAAGGGTAAATTCTACTTAAATAGAACTAGTCCCAAGCATAATTCTGGTAAATTGCAAATCACTTGGTGTTAAATATATTTCAAATCAGGTCTTGAAATAACGCCAAAATCTTGGCAGAAAGCAATGACGAACAATGAAAGAAGCAAGTGAAGAGTAGCAGGGGGAGGCTGTTGCTCTTTTCAGCATGTATTGGGCAAACTGTGTGTTTGTCTTGAATTTTCTTGCTGGCAGTGTTACTTCTAAGCTGCAAAGATGAGGTATCAAGTGTCAAATGATCAAGGAGACTGTGAGACTGTGTAGGTGCAATGATTGCCTGTTTGTGGTAGCAATTTGAATTTTCACTGTAATTCTTTTAAGCAAGGGCAGGAAGGGATTGATAGTGATGTAGGTTACTTGATAAGTGCGAGAGAGCTGTAGTGACTATAGATGGAGGTCATGTTATGTGAAGATGTCTCCTTAATAAGAGAATGGAGAGAGCAATGCAAGTTGCATTAGGACAATGTGTAGTCTTCAGCAATCAAATGCCTTTTCACTGTAGTTTTTCATCACTGATTTGTAAAGAACCAGGAAAAAATGTCTCCAAGAAGTTCCTACAACAAGTGAGCTTGGAATGAAGATATCAGTAGAGAGGAGAGAATCATGAAGCCTCTCATAGAAAAGGAGCTTAATCCACACTTTTGGAAGGCCAGCAAAAGGAAGACAACCCATTGCTGGAAGCTGATGTGCAGTGCAGGTTTACTAGCTCCCCTCTGTTGTCTTCCCTCTACATGTTGGAACATTCCTATCACATAGCAACATGGAAAGTCAGTTCTAGACTCCCAGTGATTCCTATTCTGAGTCATTCTGTCTCCTTTGACTATGAGTAGACTGGTTTCTAAATATATGCATCAGAAATAGGTCCTTAAGACTAAGTCTTGTGCATCCACATCCCACCACACCTTTTCCTCTGTCTAGCTTGCACTGAAAAGAACAAAATGCTTTATAATTACCAGCTTCCCCCTTTGTTTAAAGTTTACCATTTCTGTACAACTCTGTGTGATCTGCAGTGATTTTCTTTGGAGCAGGTAGCGTCAGTGGCCTTTTCTGACTTGGTGACACTTCCAGGCTTCTAAATCCTGGAGCACACCATCTTGGTAGAAATCATTTCTGTTGTATTCCATTGGGTGATGAGTTTTTTACCTTTTTAATGTATATAGTGTCCTGCTGAGCCAGGCAGACGTAAAATTCCTTCTTGGGAGATGGACATATATGTTTATACAAGACACATGCAAGGTGCCATATGGCAAATCCCCAGCTTTCATTCCCTGCACATCCTTGTATTTCAAATGTTTGGGAGAATATATACCCCTGCAGAGTCTTTACATGGTCTGCTGGCTAGAACTTCCATGGAAAAGGGAGGCTAAATGGACTAAGTAAAATATAAGGGAGTGAAGATCTGGGAGTTTAAAAGTTCAGGGTTTAATAAGTAAATGGGAAAGCAATAACCCACTGGCAGCTCATAGTAGGCATGCTCTGGCTATGAGTGAACGCTGAGAGGAAAAAACCCCAAAGGAATAGATTTTCTCAAACTTGCATGTATGGAAAGACCCTGGCTTCTCAGTGAGGTCATAGAATCAATGATGAAAGCATGTTTACAGTAGGAACAATGCAAGTACCCTCAGCAGAAAAGATGTGAACTTCAGTCTTGAAAGAGTCACTCTGGAGTTCTTTTAACCTACAGGCCTTGCCTAACTACAGGCTGCAGTGAAAACCCTGCTGGTGTCCATTTAGAGCAACAAAAGAGACAAACCAAAGGGGACAAGGGCAGGTGAGTGTGTACGTAACCCTAAATGGTGTATAGTTGCCTTATACCTTACACCAGTATGCACAGTGGCATTCATCTGGGGTGTGTAGATTGATTTGTCCCAGTTGAGCTGGTCTCTGGAAGCACAGGCTCACGTGTGAGAGCAGGGAGTTTAAACCAGACAGAGTGACAGCAGCTTCTGCATGTTATGTGTATTGCTCACGTTGAAAAATACAGTTGTTGGTACCCAGAAGGAGTGACCAGCTTCAGCTAGGGTTAAACCTTGTGAATCTAAATCATGCAATGACTTTGATAGAGCCAGCTTTGTACAGTGCAGCAGCAGTCTTACATCTATGGCATCCTGGAACATGCACTGGAAGGTGAGGCACAGGTTGGAGAAGGTTAAAGGTGGTGGTGGAAGACAGGATTGCAAAATGAGCTTAGAAATGAAAGGAAGATAGAGATGAGTGGAGAGGTGGGAAAGGAGAATGGGGCCAATGGCTGTATGTGCATCTCCTTTGAACATGGTTACTAATAAGGTGGCAGAGGCAGGAGCCCCAGTTCTCCTGTGTTTGGCAAGGCAAGGAGAACCATAAGGATAAATCCAACCTATCAGAGAATTAAACCTATTCCAAACACAAGGCTTCTTAAAAAAAAAAAAAAAAAAAAAAAAAAAAAAAAAAA
>NDXB01013914.1:0-15697 GCA_002631895.1 Agapornis roseicollis
GACTCCTGGGGCATAAGGCGGGTAAGGGCCGAGGGGGAATGTGAAGGGCACGGCAAGGAGGAGGCAGCCATGGCGCGGGCTGGCAGGGCACTGGGGTGCCCGTGCGGTGCAGGCTGAGGAAGCTCCTGGGCCGGTGCTGCCTGGTCCTCAGGTCGCAAACTCCTAGAGCCTGGTGAGGGCTCGGGCAGGAGAGCTCATGCTCAGTGCCCAGGGTGATGGGCAAGGCTCCCCAGGGCCGGAGCTGTGAGCTGTTCATGCTGGGAGGCTCTGCTAAGGGGTAGTCCCATACAGCAAGCTGTGGGTCCTGACTTCGTGCTCCCCCCCAGCAGATGAGGTCCCCAGCACCACTGCAGAGGGTATGCCCATGTCTGGGCCGCTGGCTTGCCCCGTGACCTCACCATGGCCTGCTCCTGCCCCAACCAGCACCAGCTCACTCGCAGACAGCCTGAATCAGATGCAGAGCAGTGCGGCTGCGCCCATGCTCGCGGGTAAGGAGGAGGAGGAGGATCAGCAGAGCGGGCCTTTGGCAGAGCAAGAGAGGCACAGTGGGAGCTGAGCGCTGCCTCTGTGGGAGGCGGGTGGCAAAACTCCCTGCTCAAAGGCTCCGTTGGCAGCAGAGCTGGCAGGTGGGTCTTGACGGGGCATGTCTGGGGGCACCAAGCCCGTGGTCCTGTTGACAGCCGCAGGACAGGGGTAGATCTGTGGCACGGGTGGATGTTCCTCCAGAGCCTTTGCGGCATAGGTGTGGGTGCTTGGCAGAAGGGCCACCTCTGTGTAGGAGACCCCTGTCCCTAAATAAGTTCTCTCCTTGTTTGCAGACTCCAGTGGGGCTGCAGCAGTGTCCCAGCCACTTTCATCAGCTGCCCAGCTGCCTGCTCCAGCTCTGTCACTGGAGTTGAGTTCTCTGCCTGCCACCTCTGCTGACACCAAGCCTGTGCCTGTGCTGAGCACATCTGCCCTGACTGTTCCTGTTGCCCCCAGCAGCACAGCACCTCCTGCATTCACAGAGCTGGGCCAGACTCCCAGCAAGCCTCCCTCCTTCCCAAAGCCAAGCATCCTTTTTGGGACGCCAGACACCACTCCCTCCAACCAGCCGGCAATGAATGCAGGCACTGCTGTGCCTACCACAACCCCTGTCTTCAAACCCATCTTTGGTGAGAGCTCAGCTCCCTGTGCAGCTGTTGTCTCCACCACCATTACCGTGCCTGTGAGCTCAGGCCCCTCCTCAGTACCCTCTACCACCACCATGTTCAAGCCTATCTTCGGCAGCGTCATCACAGCTTCATCTTCAGTAAACACCTCTCCTTTTGCCTTCCAACCATCACTGCAGCCAGCCTCGAGTGCAGATCTGCCTGCACCCTCCACAACGACCCTGGCAGGATTCACGGGTCTCCCTAATGTCATCTTCACCACGGCAGCTATGCCAGCCACCACAGAGAGTTCCTCCACAGACGCCACCATCAAACCTGTCTTCAGCTTTGGCATCAATGCACCTGCCTCCACTGGCCCCACCACCAGCCTGACCATCACCACTGCCACAGCCACCAGCATGTCACAGCCCTTCCTGTTTGGGGGTCCAGTCACCTCAACTCCCAGCACAGAGATCAGCTTCGCCACCCCAGGGTCTGTGGTCCAGTTTGAAAAGCCAACTCCAGCCACAGTCACTGCCACCACCACTATCCCAGGAGGCCCTGCCTTTGGCCAAGTGCCTTCAAACTTGGTGGCTCCTGCCACTACTGCGGGCTTCAGCATATTTGGTGGGACCACGCTGACCTCTTCTACCCCAGCCACTACAAGCCAGGGGACGCTGACATTTGGCTCCCCCGCTTCAGCTTTCGGCAGTTGTGCCGGCGCAGCTGCGAGCCAGCCCCCATCCAGCCAGCCTGCTGCTGGCCCCGGCAGCTTTGCCCCCACATTCAGCTTTGGAGCCCCTGCAGCCCAGTTGGCTGCTCAGCCAACATTCGGGAGCAGTGCTCAGCCAGCCTTCGGCTCAGCCAGCACCCAGGGCTCCTTTGGCACCAGCAGCACCCAGGCAACATTTGGGACCACCACATCGGTCTTCTCCTTTGGGACAGCCACCTCCACCACCGCCAGCTTTGGTTCCACCACCCAGACCACGAGCAGCAGCAGCAGCACTGGCTCCTCCATCTTTGGCAGCACCCCTTCTCCTTTCACCTTTGGGGTGACCACCCAGCCAGGACCCTCCACCAGTGCCTTCGGGGTTGGCACGCCAGCCCTGAGCAGCGGCTCCCCTGCTGTAGCTTTCAGCTTTGGGGCTGGGCAGAGCGCCCTGGCAGCAACAGCATTCGGCTCCTCCCTGGCACAGACTGCACTGGGGGCACAGAGTCAGAGCACGCCCTTCGCCTTCACCATGCCCAGCACACCCAACAGCAAGCCTGTGTTTGGAGGTGAGTGGGGGCAGACGGGGCTTGTGTGGGGCTGAAGGGCAGGGTTAGATTTAGGCAGCAGCTTTCCTGCCGGACCTGCCTGAGCTGCCCGGGCTCAGCAGCCGTGTGGGGCTGGGGCTGGGGCTGTGCAGAGCCTTGCTGGGTGAAGGGAAGGTGCTTCCCTCGCTCGCTGCCCCAGTCCCCAGCCCTGGGGGTCGGAGGGGAATCTGAAATGCCCTCCTTGCTCCCTCTGCATGCACTGGGAGCATCGGCTCCTGCAGGTGCTGAGCCGAGGCTGGTGCCGTGCAGGAGCTAAGGTCTTGCCAGTGCATAAAAGCTACTTGGAACATCTTGGCAGGTACAAATGCTGCCAGGCAGCAGCTGCAACCAATTCCTGCTCACTCTCCGAGGCTTTCCCTACCACTTTGCATACGCCCTGGGCCAGCTCAGCTCCCAGAGAGCTGAAACCCACATGCTGAGTAATTCCTTGATCTAGGAAGACAGAGGTCTTTGTTCCTGCCTTATCTGCAAATCCTTCTGTGCTGCCCTGCTGGCTTGGGAGCTCAGGGATTACCACGAGAGTGCCACTTCTTGCATTAAAAGGGCTTCTTGGGTGAAAAGGCTGATCTTTGGGACTGCAGTGCTCCAGCCCTCAGGGGCAGAGCTGTGCCTCCTGTGGGTGCTGCCAGCTCCCTAAAGCCAGGATCTTCCTCCTTTGCCGACCCCAGCTGATGATGGCATGCTTCTTTCCAGGCACTCCTGCACCCACTTTTGGGCAAAGCACACCTGTCCCAGGAGCAGTGGGGAGTGGAAGCAGCAGCCTTTCCTTCAGGACTCCCAGCACTCCAGCTTCGGGCTTCAGCGGAGTTGGCACTTCCTTTGGTAGGGGGGGATTTGGGGCTTCAGCCTGGAGGAGCTGATGGGTCGTGTTGTCCCTTGGGCTGGGGGATGGCGGAAGGGCCCGGCTGTGCTGGAGGAACCGGCTCGGGTGGTGGCTGCTGGGCTCTGGGGATGTCAAACCTTCCATTCCCCTTGGGATAGGGATTGTGGTAGCTTGGAAGGTGGCTGCAGATACCAGAGCAACCTTTGTGCTTCCAGGTTCGTCCACCCCAACCTTTTCCATCGGGGCAGGATCCAAGGCCAGTGCTCGCCAGCGGCTACAGGCACGGAGACAGCATACCCGCAAAAAATAATGGCCCGTGCTGCTGGTCCCCCACCCGAGGGGGCTCCAGTCCAGAGCAGCAGCAAGGTGGGACCGGAGAGATGGGGCCAGGCTCCATCTCTGCTGCCAGCAAGAAACCGTGCTGGGTGGCAGCACCTGAGGTGGTGAGCCAAAAACTTGTTACTTGAACAGTTCCACAGCCAAGGCTGGGTGAACCTCTGTACATATCTGCAGTGTTTCCTTCCTGGCTTTGTTTTGCCATGTTTCATTAGGTGTAGCCTCTTCCCCATGTGCTTCTCCTCACTGAGCACCCCCAGCCAGCCGCCACCGTGTGGCATGGCAGGCGGCAGAGCCCTGGGGCTGCTTTCCAGGCTCCTGAGGGATGCTGTCTTTACCAGGTCTGAAATCTTACCCCCGTTTGATCCCGTGGCCTGGTGAACACACTCCCTCCGCAGGGCTCTACTTTGTTGCCCTCCCCAAAACAGTGGAGCCGGGGTTAGTGCCAGCCTGGCCTGGGCTCCCAGGTGCCATGGGTGGCCAGCCCAGTCTATACAGCAGAGGATGCGCCGCACACTGGTACCCCAGCCAGGGATGGGAATCTTTTTCCCCCCAGCCCTCACTGCTCCCACTGCCCTACTCGTGTAAAGCCCTTCCTTGTTTTGCTTATTCGTGCTCTTGTTCCCATGCGCTCATTGAATCAAGTTTGGAGGAAGAACTGATCCGTGTGCGTGGCGGCATGTTGGTTATGCCGGATTTGCTGTAGGGAGTTTTATTCTTTCAGGGAGCACCCATCCCTTTTTGGGGGACATGTCCTGGCTAATTGAGTGTTGACAGCAGCAGCACTGCGTGGCTTTTTGCTCCGGGGCTTGTCCCCATGCTGTGCTGACTGAAAGCAGCTAGGGCCGGGTGCTCCAGCCCTGGCAGTCTCTCCCCTGCCCATGTCTGGGTGCTCTGGAGCAAGCTGGGCAGCCCAGAGCAGATGGGGATGCTCCCCACATCCCACTTGTTTTCCATCTGTGGCTCATCCCCACCCGGTTGGGGTTTCCCAGCTCCCAGGAGCTGCGGGGCTGCCTCCCCTGGGGCCGTTCAGTGGGAGAGGGGCAGAGGCTGCCAGAGCCAGGGCTCACCCGGGAGCTGCGCCCCTGCCCGCAGGGTCCCCCCCCCCCCAGGAGGGCTTTGCTGCCAGGTCTTTATTCTCTGAAATGTGTGAGTGTGTGTGTCGGGTGGAGTCTAAATTACAGAAAAAAACACAAATATTTAAATGTTTTTTAATGAAATAAAACTTTATTTTTATATTTAAGCTCAATTGCCTTTGAGTTCCTTCAAGCTTGGTTCAGTGAGGGTGCAGACCCTGGAGCACTGTTGGTAGTGTTCAGATGTGCTGGCCCCTGCCCAGCATGGCCCAAGGGACGTGGCTGTGCCGGGGAAAGGCCGCTTCATCCCGTAGACTCTGCTGCACTCACCAGCCTGTTACAGCATCTCCTTCCTTCTAAACTGGGATGTACATGGATGTGACTAAACAGGTTTTGTTTATTTTTGTTCTTCTCCAAGGATGAAGAGCATTCTGATGGTGAGGGGCTTTCTGGGCCACCAGGACCAAAGTGTCGGTTCTGACATTTCTGTTGAGGATTTTTACTGTTGTTCTATTACTCTAGAAATGTTCTGCTATTGTACTACTATTGTTTTGGTTTACTCTTGTTTTACTGTGAACGTGCAATTTCTTTCCCCTTGCTTTTTATGTCCCCCATTTAAAATAAACAGACTGTGTTCACACCTGCTTGCCCATGTCTGATTTCTGGACCACAGCACATGGTGCTGCTTCACTGCACGTTCTGCTTGCGGGTGCTTGCTCCCACTGTTGAGGTACAGCTGCGGGCTTGAACAAGACTTGTTCATCCTCTTATTACCGTTTACTTTTATTTCACTCGTTTCCCTCCTCTTTGGCTCCGCTTTGGGCAGGGGCAGTTTCCAGGTAAGGCTGCACAAACGTGCTGGAAGAGACCAGGGAGAGAGAGAAACCCAGCTCTGGGTCATCCCTACAGTCACAAGCTTCTCTGAAACCCCACCTCAGGGTAAGGGTTTCTGGGACAAAACATGGTAAAAGACACCCTTAACCCAGCTGAGTTTACTGATGATGGGAGGCTGTGCGCAGCCCAGGCAGGCAGCAGCAGGGTGACAATCCCCAGCAGCCCCAGCCGGGCACTGCGCAGTCCAGGAACGGTTCTTTCACTCCTTTACCCGCTGCTTTTTGCTCTTCCTCTTCTTGGGAGCTGCTCCTGGCTCTGCTCCCTTGCCATGCTGTGGGGTGTCAGCAGCAGCCGCAGGCAGTGGGCTGTGGACAAGAGCAAAGGGGCTGAGCCCCACTCAACACAGCACCGTGGCTCCTGCCCTCTCCTGGTGCTCCAGTCACAGCCCTCCATCTTCCCTCTTCCTCCCCATGCCAGGAACACAGCAGCACCCTCAGCCTACGTGTGTGTGCCACCAGCCCCAGCCCGGCCCCACAGCCCTGTCCAGGAGCCGCTGGAGGCCACAGAGCTCCCAGGCCCGCTCTCACCGCGAGGCAGCGGCCCCGTCCTTGCGCCGCTCCAGGACAGCCACAAAGAAGCCTTGGGTGAGGGTGTCGGCAGCAGAGGCACGGAGGCAGCTCTCTGCCCCAGGGAAGGCAGCGAGTCCTCGGCAGGGCCAGCAAGGGAAGGCGTCCACCAGCCTGCAGCGTGGGACCAGGGTCAGGGCCAGGCCCCGCAGCACCCGCCCTGCATCCCCCCCACCAGGCACACCTGAAGGCCCAGCCCCACTCCTGCAGCACAGCCCCCACCACGGCCTCGTTCTCCTCTTGGTGCAGGGAGCAGGTGGAGTAGACCAGGCGCTGCAGAGCCGGGAAACTCAGGGCATGGCTCAGCGCCTTGCGCTGGAAGCCGGCCAGCGCCTGCAGCCGCTCGGCGCTCGGGGCAGCCTCAGCCATCGGCACCCGGTTCACCATCCCTGCGGGGACAGCACCCGTCACCTGCGGCCTGCGCGCCCGCAGCCCACCCAGGGGGGGACGGCCACAGCCCCCAGTGTTACCTGAGCCGCTGCAGGACGGGTCGAGCAGGATGTAGGCCACCTTGCTGTACCTGGGGTCTCCAGGATCCACCGTCAGGAAGTCCTGCTGGGCCAGCTGGAAACCGGTGACGCCAGCGCGCATCAGCATGGTGTTCATGGTGGCCAGGCGCTTGGTGTCCACGTCAAAGGCAAAGATCTGGCTGGAGGCAGAGCCCGGCACCCAAGAGACGCGTAAGCATTCCGCACGGCCTCAGGAACGCGCTGCCCTGGCAGCATCAAGCGCCGGCCATCGGCCGGGCAGGCAGGGCTCGGGCAGGCCTTGGGCAGGGAGAGGAACCAGGGCCTGCAAGGTGAACCCGTGTCTGATCCCACGTCCCCCTGCGCCCTCCCCAAGCCGCCAGCCTACCCAGCGAAAAGCGAGCACCACACAGCCCTGCCCTCACCCCTTGTTCTTCAGGATGGCTGCCAGGTGGCTGGTCTTGTTCCCGGGCGCAGCGCAGGCATCGATGACGTGGGAGCCAGCAGCAGGGCTGAGGAGGAAGGCCGGGAGGCAGCTGGCCTGCGGGAGGACAAAGCCCCTTGAGCGCAGCCAGCAAGCAGCAGCCCCTGCCCCTCCTCAGCCGTGGCTGACGCTGCGGGGCCGCAGGCAGCCACAGCAGCAGGGGACAAGTCCACCAGCACCCACTGCCAGGAGCCTCTGCCCAGCCACAGCCTCCCGCTGCTGCCAGAGCTGCTCCCGGCTCCTCCTGGGGGTTACAGCCCAGTTCGCAGCAACACCCCCATCCGTGCACCTGATGGAAGCAGAGCCACAGCCCTTGGCACCTGGGAAGAAGCTTCCCCTCCACCCACGTCAGGGGATTCCACAGCCCTGCAGCCTCCTGCCTCCAGCTCCCCACCTTGTCCTGCAGAATGATGTGTCCTGAAGTATACAGCAGGCTCTCATGGAGGTCTGTCTGCGGAGGGAAGACCAGCAGCTCCGGCAGGTGAAGGTCCAACAAGAATTTCTTCCCGGAGAGGGCCCTCAGTTCTTCCACACTGCCCACGAGGCACAGGGACGATGAACGCGCAGTCCTGCCTCATCCTGCCCGCACCAGAGCTCTGCGGAGCCCAGCCCGACACCCTCTTTGTCCCAAGTCTCCTCTCTCCTCCAGTGCGGGGCAGCGCACGAGGGGCAGAGCACAGGAGTGGGAGCGTGGACACCCCGACCCAGGCACCCTGAGCACCAGGACCGACGACCCCTTGACCCAGAGCACCTCACCCCAAGCCTCGCTGCTCCCCGACAGCCCAGATAAGGCGGGCAGCGCTCACCTGCCTGCCTTGCCCAGGTAGGAGTAGCCCTCACGCTTGAAGAACTCGATCACGTCGTCCACGCAAGTCTTCAGGGTGTTGACCCGCACGTAGCGCGGTACCCGGGCAGCTGCGGGACCCGTGCGGATCAGGCACGGCCACCCCTGCCGCCAGCACACCGACACCACCGCGCCCAGGGGCACACTCACCGCCGGGGCCGCCTGCCTGCGCCGGGGCCAGGAGCTCCTCGTTGCGGCTCACCTTCTGCCGCACCTTCAGCCGGGCCAGCTCGGCCTCCAGACGGACCCGGTGCCGCCGGGCCAGCGCCTTCCAGCGGCCGCCACACTTGAGGCCCTTGCCGAAGAGTAGGTCGTACACCAGCACCTGCGGGGACACGGCTCAGCAGGGACCCGCCGCCCGCCGCCGCCGCCACCCCCGGCCCCGCTCACCTTCGCCAGCTGCGGGGAGAGCTTCTTCTCGGCCTGCAGCAGCGCGGCGCCGGCCAGCAGCTCCTCCAGCACCGCCGAGTACCGGAGCGTCTCGGACACCAGCGCGTACAGCTGCCGGACGTGCTGCGGGGCGGTCAGGGGCTGCCCGGGAGCACGGCCCCAGCCCGACCCGGCCCCGCGCACCCCCGACCGCCCCGGCCCGCCCCGTGCCCAGCCTCGGCCCAGCCCCGCGCACCGGGAACCGGCTCTGGAACACCAGCGCCTTGACGCCGCCGGCGCCACGCTCCAGCCCCTCCAGGACGGCGGCGGCCGCGCTGTACAGCGCCATGGCTCCCGCCTGCGCACGCGCCACTTCCGGCGGGGCCGCGTCCAATCAGCAGCGGGCAAGGACGGGCAGGTCCTGGAGCCCGCGGCTCGGCCGGGGAGGGAGGGGGCGGGGACTCCCGGGGCCTGCGAGTGGGGGGGAAACCAAGCGGGCCCGGAGCGAGGGGGCCGGGGCGAGGCCAGAGGAGGGCACGGAGCTGCTGCGAGGGCTGGGGCAGCTCCGCTCTGGAGCCAGGCTCGGAGAGCTGGGCTGAATGCTCCTGAATGGGGGATCTTAGAGCGGCTCCAGTGCCTAAAGGGGCTGCAGGAAACCTGGAGAGGGACAGGCTAAGGGGAATGGCTTGAACCTGACCGAGGGGAGCCTGAGCTGAGCTCTGAGGCAGAAGCTGTTCTCTGTGAGGGTGCTGAGGCGCTGGCTCAGGGTGATGGCCCAGAGAAGCTGCGGCTGCCCCATCCCTGGCAGTGCTCAAGGCCAGGTTAGACACAGGGGCTTGGAGCAAGCTGCTCCAGTGGAAGGGGTCCCTGCCCGTTGCTTTACGGTCCTTTTTGCTCCTGGCAGAGGAATCGCGTTCTGTGTTGCCGTCCCTGCCATGGTGTCTGCCGAGCAGGACAGCGCAGGGCTGCGGAAGCTGCAGGCATCAGGCGGCGGCAGCAGCACCCCACGGCCGGCACGGGGACGCGGCAGGTTCTAGCCCCGCCCACCCCGCAGTGGTCCCGCCCCTTCGCGCGCGGCTCCCGCGGTGCATTCCGGGCCGGCGGCCCTCACCGCGGTGCTCGTTCGTGATGGCGGTGCCGGGCCCGCGCGGGGCTCGCTGGCTGCCGGCCGTGGCGGCGGCTCTCACCGTGGCGCTGGCCTGCTTGGTGCTGCAGGGATCGCTGCTGGGAGCGGCGCTGGGCGCGGCGGGAGCCTGGTGTGCCATGCGGCCCGGCCCGTCCGCCCCGCGCTTGCCCGCTCCGCACCCGCCCGCACGGCGCCCATACGGCAAATCTGCCGCTAACGGCGGCTCGGCCGCAGGCACCGTCCGTGCTGAGAGCCCCGTGTCCCGCCGCTACTACCCCGAGTGAGCGCTGGGGGGAGGCCGGGATCGGGTCCTCCCGCCGCTCTCGCTGGCTCTGACCGTTGTGTCCCCGCAGGGCCCCGCTGCCGACCGTGCGCCGCCGGTACCCGCTGCCGCCGGACCGGAGCCCTGGGACCGTGTTCCTGCCGGTACGCTGGGACAGTCAGATGCCCAGGGGCTCGCCATGGGCCCGACGCCCAGCCCCGCTCCGCAGCCCCGTGACTGTTAAGGTTGCCGGCCTGTCTCACTCTCCTGCGTGAGTACGGGGAGGGGGGAACCGGGCCCGGGCCTGCGGCGTGCGCGGACAGCGCCGGGAAAACTTCACCTTGACGGGACCGAACGGGGGGATCCGGACTTGAGCCCCTTGGCCCTGCAGCAGCTCCCGGGGGCAGCAGCCCGGTGGTGTGCGACCCCATCCCCCCGGGGAGGCTGCACCAGGAGCCCGGACCCCTTTATGAGGGGAAAGCCGGGCCGTGGTGGAGGATCTTGTTTTGTGGATCCCAGCTTGCCTAATGCCCTGCGCTGCTTTGCTTTGATCCGCAGCTTGACACAACAAATCTTAGCTAGGAACTTCCAGGACAAAAGCAGCCCAGACCCCTGTGCTAAAGAGACGGTGCTCAGTGCCATCAAGGAGTGCAGGAAGAGGCCCTTGCAGCAGGAGGAAAACCAGGCTTTGGGAAGTGATCATGAGAACAAGAGGAGGTAATGAGCCAGCAGTCCGGGTCACTGCAAGTGAGTGCTGAAGGTCTGAATGGGGCTAGTGCTTCAGTGGTGGCAAACGGGATGTGACCAGGAGTGGGTGGAAAAGTGCTGCTGGAAGGGAACTGCAAAGGGAAGCACAGCCCATCACCTGGGCCTCTCGGCTATGTTGGGAAGTCCTGGACTTTGTTTTGCCCCTAAGATTAATGGGATGTGGTTTAGAGTTTTGGCTGGGCAAGCCTGTGGGTCAAGTGTGTTTCCCTTCATTGGTGGGGTTGGAAGAGGCTGGGATGTGGTTTGGGTAAGTCTGGCTGTGCTTGAGCTGGGGGGGGAAGTGGCTTCTGTCATCATAGGGATTCAGAGACTGGGGAAACATGATGGGAAATGCTGGGATGCCCTGCAGGCTCATCATCTCTGTCCTTCAGTCAGCCCCAGGCTTCGGGGAGTGACAGATCCCTGAGGCTCACTTCCCCAGGTGGAAGCAGTGCCCTCTAAGCAAGCCATGTGCTTCTTTTGTGTGCTGTAGCTAGCAAAAGGAGATGCAGACACAAGGGTAAACAAGAAAGACTATCTTTTGCTTTTGTTAGTCCAGGTTAGTGCCTTTCAGCTCTGAACTCAAGGTAATATGGGCTCAGTGTCTTTCTCAGTGCTCTGGGAAGAATGAGCTGTAAATCCTGGGTGCTGAGGTGTGTGGAGCCTTTCTCTCTGCCCAGGCATGTTGCTGCCTCACCATTCCCCCCTCCTGGTTTTAACCCTTGCGGACATGAAGGTTGTTCACCTCGTGCTCCTTGTATGCTGCGGCCGCCTGCCTGGGTTGGAGAAGGAGCTGCAGGAGAAACTGCAGAAGAGTGGCTTGGGCAGTGCCTGGTTGCATTGTCCTGATGCGGCACTGGGGCTGCTGCTAGAGGTGGCCCAGAGAGCGCAGTGGCACGAGTGGTGGTTTATGGGGCTCCTGCGTGGCAGGGCCTGCCCTTCTGTCTGCCACTGTCGAGCTTCCCTCTGCCCTTGAGCCCGTGGCTTGGTGACTCTGCAGCCTGCAGGAGCTGAGCAGGACAGCAACAGGATGGGTGCACAGACAGCATAAGCTTGGGGTTTTTTTTCTTTATTTCATTTTTTTTTTCAATGTGCCAACGCACAGCTCTGCCACAAATCCAGGTTTGAAGGCATTAATGTCTGGGAAGCATGCAGAATGATTTTAGGCAGCAAATCCTGCAACCTTTGAGAGTATAAAGAAGCCAGAGTCACCTGGAGAGCTCAGGGTTGCCCATGCACTGGAACCAGCATGCTCAGAGCTCCAGGGAAGTGCTTAGGCTAAGTGACAAGGCGGATCATGCGCCTCCAGCCCAGCTTCACAGCAGGTTTGCTGTAGGACTTTCAGGCTCTTGACTGAGTCCTGGTAGGAAGGGGATCAACTTCTTACGCCCAACATTCTGGGGCACTGATTAGGAAGAGGTCAGAGATACAAGTTTCAGAGGTCAGGTCTGTTCCAGAAACAAGCTGCTGAGTGTCTCTGAAATATTTTGGCTTAAAATAATGGATTTGACCAGCAGGCACCTGGTGCAGGTGCTTGTGCTTGGGAGGAGGCGGTTTGGGTGGGAGGCAGTGAGGACAGGACCAGGTGAAGAAAGAACCTGCAGAAGGATGCAGATGGGGGAAAACTCTGTCCTCGGTATTGGGTGTCAGGAAAAAAGCAAGGTTTGTGCTTTCCAGTGCTGAGCCTGCCTGGAAAAGGGTCCTCTCCCTGGACTGGGAGCCCTCCATGCTACCACAGACTTGTGCCCTCTCCCCTGCAGGCGCTGTGGCAGCAGTGAAAGTGGGCATTTGGCTCTAAAGACACCAGAAGCAAACGGTGCCCCTGCCTCTCTTGTACCAAAGTAAGTACTCTGGGGCAAAAGCAATTTTGTGAGCTAGGAGTGGGGAGTCCAAAAGCCTGTGGGTTCTGGGAAGGGTGCTTGCCTTTGTCTTGGAGAGCCTGTGGCCGTGCCTTTGGTCTGTCACCCTGAGCACAGGCGGTGGCCCTAAAGGCTCTGCTGCTTCTTGAGGCTTGTTTCCAAGTCCTGCACTGTAAGGAGGAGTGGGGTTGCTTTCCTCCTGTGGGGAACTCACGAAATCTTTAACCTCCTCCAGGCCTGAGGCTATGAAGAGGGACCTTGACTCACACCACCCAGAGGAGTGCTCAAAATCGAACATTTCTTCTCCCAGCAAAATGTACACTGCAGGCATCCCAGGTTCTGAGCGCAATGCCATCGCCAGCTCTTACAGCTCAAGCCAGGGACACCCCCAGGTAGGAAATGTCCTGCCTAAGGCAGCCCTGGAGCCCCACATGCAGCTCTTTTCCCCTCCCTGCTGTGCCCCGGCCAGTCTGCTGGGGAATACATCCAGAGGAAAAGGAAAGCCAAAATCTCTCTGCCGTGCTGACAGCTTTTCAGGTGCAGGCAGCAGCACGCCTGGGAGCCCTGTGCTCCCGCTTGGACGCGGGGCTTCTCAGCACCTGCTGAGCTGTCATCAGACACTGCTCACATCCTGGGCTGGGCTTGCAGATGTGAGAGTGACTCGTGGCTGAGGGAGCTCGGCAGCTGTGCAGGGAAAGGTTTTCTCCAGGGTGGAGCAGCAGGGAAGGCTTTGCTCCGGCTGGGCCAGCAGCATCCTCCCTCCCCATCACTTCGCCCATAGCGAGCCTGGAGGCCGCTTGCTCCCAGAGTGGATCCGGTTTGGGGTGCTCAGGCTTTGCCCTCCATGGATGTTCTGGAGGGGAGTTGAGCAGCGTTGAAGCAAGAGGGGCTCTGGGCTTGGCAGCCAGTGCCTGGGAGATGGGATTTACTCTGTGGTGAGCAGTAGAATAGGAGGCTGTGCTCCCCCAAACCAAATCAGTTATTATTGGTCTATTGTTACAGGTGAAGAGAAGGTGTCTGAGTGTGTCCCCACAGTCCAGCACAGCATCCTCCTGCTGTGAAATGCCAGAGTGGCCTCTTAAGAAAGGAAGGTAATGTACTGCTTATTTGGCGAGCATCTGCTTGTCGATGCTAGCTGGGAAGAAAGCAGTTACCTTCCCAGCCATCCCAGTACCTAAGTCCTGTTTTCCAATGAAGCCATGGCACTCCAGGCCCTGAGACACAGCTGCTGGGTCACCCAGCTGTGGGGAAGCCCTGTCATGTCCATCAGCATTCCTGCAGCCTTGTTCCACTGTGGTCCTGGCAGCAGCACTGACCTGCACCATCCCTGACTTGCTCCCAGGCCAGGTTAGAGCTTGAAGGGTTCAGATTGCTGCAGCAGTCACGTTGCTGTGTGGCATTGGCATGTCCTGGGTCCGGCTGGTTGCCAAAATGCTGCAAAGAGGCAGCCCCCAATTTTTGCCATCTCCTCACAAGCAATTCTTGGGAGCTCCAGGAGGGCTGCAGTGTAGAGCCTGCCTGGACGTGCAGGCCCTTGTTCTCCTCTCTCCTGGCTCAGAAAAGGACCTGACCTTGTCCTCACTAAAAGCAGCCTAGCAGCTGCCCTGCTGACAGGGTGGGTCCAAGCAGGGCCCTGTGAGGAGCAGCGGCTCCCACCTGGGCTCCCCAGCTGTTGCCCTGAGGCTGCCTGGGCTGGGGCCCTGGGTAGGGGAAAGGAGCAGCTCCTGTGCCTGGAGCCACGCTCAGGCTGCTGCGGTGACTCAAGGCCATTGCCCTGAGCTCTGCTGCTTGGCAAAGGCAGCAAAGAAACACAGCAGGGATGCTTGTGGGAGTCCTTGGTGTGTTGGGTCTTGCCCTGCTCCCAGGGCAGGGGGCCAGTCCTGGGGCTGACCCTAAGTGGCTCTCTCCCACTTGCACAGGGAACAGGAGATGCGGCATTCCAAGAGTTGCACTCCAGTAAAATTGGACAAGGCTGTGCAGATGGAGGAAGGTGAGTGCAGGTGGGGCCTAGCTCTGTGCCAGGGTTGGATGGGCCACTGGTGCGGGCCAGCAGCAGGACACGAGGTAGCTCCGGTGTGCAGGTGGGATGAGCTTCTCCCCTGGAAACTAGGAACAGGCTGGTCCTGAGGCAGTGGCGTTCCCGCTGGCCTCAGCAACTGCCCTAAAGGGTTTTTCTGATGCTAACTGATGGGCCCTGACAGATAACCTGGGGGCTGGTCTGCAAGGGGGAGCACCAGCCTCCATGCCAGCATGGTCCAGGTGTCAGCCTCAGAGCAAGATCTGCAGTACGGGTAGCACCCTGCTCAAATTCCGGGCTGAGCTCATTCCAACACTTCCTCAGGTAAAAGAGAAAGGAAATTCCGTGTGCCCATTGTGGATAGGGCCCCGTGGCACGGTGCGAGATGTGGCCACATCTGGCAGTTTGTGACAGCTTCCCCGTGCATCCCTTGTGGCCAAGCTGCTGGCCCAGGGCATCGCAGCCTTGTCTGCGGCTTAAGGTTAGGGTTCCCTGGCTGTGCCCTCCCAGATGGGCATCCAGAGAGGAGTGAGAAGGGACAACCCCCTTGGTGCAGGCCAAACGCCTCTGCTGGGAGCCGCTCCTGACTTGTCTCCTTCTGTAGCTGTCGAGAGGCCTGAGCAGAAGCGCCGGCAGTCCCCGAGCCCACCACCATCACCAGGGAACGGGAGGCCACGCAAGAGGAGCATCTGCCTGCTGGTGCCTTGGGATAATGAACCCCTGGTGCTGGTACGTCGCTGTCTTGCAGCCTCTTTTGCCCTCCTCTGGGGATAGAACGTGCCCAGTGCAAGCTGTGCAGGGCTGGGGGCCAAAACGAATGGGGCCCAGAGCTCTGCGGTGGCTGTGGCAGAGCCACGGCTTCCCGGCTCTGGTGCCAGCCTGCTTCCGCACCTCCTTCAGAGCGGCGCTGCCGGCTGCCCTGAGAAGGACCTAAGCTACTGCTCTCCCTTGGCAGCCCCCTGCGCCTGACCCGGGCTACCCCATCACGGAGGAGATCCTAGAGGAGGAGAGGAAGGCAGCGCAGCAGCGGTTGCACCGACTCCTGGGGCATAAGGCGGGTAAGGGCCGAGGGGGAATGTGAAGGGCACGGCAAGGAGGAGGCAGCCATGGCGCGGGCTGGCAGGGCACTGGGGTGCCCGTGCGGTGCAGGCTGAGGAAGCTCCTGGGCCGGTGCTGCCTGGTCCTCAGGTCGCAAACTCCTAGAGCCTGGTGAGGGCTCGGGCAGGAGAGCTCATGCTCAGTGCCCAGGGTGATGGGCAAGGCTCCCCAGGGCCGGAGCTGTGAGCTGTTCATGCTGGGAGGCTCTGCTAAGGGGTAGTCCCATACAGCAAGCTGTGGGTCCTGACTTCGTGCTCCCCCCCAGCAGATGAGGTCCCCAGC
>NDXB01013915.1:0-17677 GCA_002631895.1 Agapornis roseicollis
GCAATTTTTAAAGCATCCTAATACCATGGTGGAACAGTTCCAAAATCTTAATGATAGTGCAGAGATCGCTGGTGACTTAAATAACATTGTTCTTCCCAAGAGTACGGAACGTACGGGTAGAGAAGGTTTGGGAAATGTGGAAGGATAATATTTTAAAGGATGTATTCAGATCTTATAAAGAGAAAAGGGAAATAAAGGTAGAAAAAAAGATGTGAAATGGAAACAGGCCACCACTCTTTCGATTATGCCTCTTCAGATTTACTAACATCTGAGAAAAATATACTTTGTATCACAGAGGAATATAGTTCACATACAAGCACCAAGTGAACTATGGTTTTCCATAAGTATGAGAATGGATAATTATTTGAATATATGTGCCTGCAGTACTCTTTATTTACAGATAAGTATTACAAAGGTAGCCTTGTTAAAACGTGGAATTCAAATTCTGTTCAGTCTATTTAGTATGTCTTTCTGTACTAATTGAAACCTCAAGACTACCAAAATGTACTCTACAGGACGGAGGAAATTTTATAGCTGAAGTTAGTTTATCTCCACTGAAAATTTCTATCAACAATACAGTTCAAGTGAAAACAAGTTACACAGCTGGAACCAAGGGCATGGCTTTGTAGGGAAGTGTGACATGTAATTTCTGGTTTGGGTCTCTTTTTTGCTGGGAGCCACTGACCTTCTTTAGGCATAACAGCAAAAAAAAGGAGTGCCCTGCAAGTTGCACCACAGGAGCAGTGTGGGAGAAAGAATGACTCGGGAACATCTTTCTAAAGTACAATGCCTCCCTCACATCCTTCTTTTTCAGGTGAAGGGAACAGTGTGATTTGTGGCATGACCTGTCTCAGCAGCAATATACAACAACTTCCCAGTAAAATCTCCGTCTGCTCACTCTCATTTGCCATTGACTTGCTTTAGCATGCAGGAACAGGGGAGAGAGGATAGTACAGAAAGGAATGCGCAGGGATGCAATGTACTGCATGTAACCACATAAATATCTAATATCTATCCATTAGCCTCCTTGTTCCCATCTCTCTGAATAAGGAGGGATTGCTTCTCCCCTTGAAGGGGACAAAACTGAACTGCAATTTAGTCTTGGGATTCTCCCTGGCATTTTTATGGCTGAAGCCTGCTCTGCTACTTACTCAAACTAATACTATAAATCTAATACACTTTACAGGCCATGTTTTCGGCATCATAAACCATAACATCTGTCCATTTTTCAGGGGAACCACAGGGCTTTTATAATACTTAGAAAAAATCAGATCTTAGGAGGTGACAACATCTCTCTCTGATTTTTCAGACATTACTGGTTTCTGGAAAAGCTCAGAAAAAATATAGTAACAAATATAAACATTAATTAAACTGAACTTTCCAGCAATCCTAACTTGCACATCTCTCATCAGTTTTTAGTCTTCTCAATTTGGGAAATTTGGTTTTGTTTCTCTTTTTGTTTGTTTTTTTGGTGTTTAATTTCAGTTTTCCCCTTGACTGTTTTTCCTTACATCATGCCAATCTTCTTTATTTCATTTTGTCCATTTAAGAAAAGTCTTTTAATCTCTTTTTAAATTCTTCAAAAAAACTGCTCTTCCTTTTCAAGTTATTTAAATGTAGTTGTTCTCTAAGCATAAGGAACATTCTATTTCTTATCTTAATCTGCTCTCTTTCCACTTACTTTTTCTTACTAATGTACCTTCTTGCACAATTCCAGTACCACAAGCACTTCCTATCCTTCTCCGAGGATTTTTCCTCATCTCTCTTAGTGTTCCTCCTTTCTTGTTTTCTTTCCTCTGTTTTATCAGTCTTAGAAAAGTGCCCTTCTGCCTTCTCTGGCAGTATTAGAATGGATAGAAGGGTAAAACAGAGGGAGAATAACAGCTGCAATTTTTCCACATACACATGAAAAAATCTCATCTAGGAAAAGGAATGAAGTGCTGACAAAACTGCTTTTAGCATCACATTCCCTCAACTGCTCTTCAGGAGGAGCTGGAAACACTGTAAAGGAACACAACTGGAAAGGTTTTAATTCCTAGTTTTCTTTTTTTCTTCATAGTCTGAAGCAAGTTGTCTCTCAAGTAATGGACACCAGCCCCTTGGCTGTAAAGGATGACTTCCTTCTGTACAGTAAACATAAAGGCAGCTGTACTATACTATAGAGAGTACCTGATACATTATTTTGATACCAAGCCCTGAAAGAGCAAGCTGATGGGAACAGTAGCCAGTAAGACAAGCTTTTATTCATGGCCCTCTCTTTTTGTGTGTGACCATGCTGGTTAGCACTTAGGCTAGATTCTGCTGTAGGAATACTCACGCTACACCACACTAAGCTGATGGTAGGAGAGTAAGGCAGTTCTCTCATCTGAGTCTTCTGAGCAGAGAAGAACTTTCAGAGCCTTTCAGGAATACAAGTAATTTAGTTCCTTCCATGTGCCTAATGGCAAGCTCATTACTCACAAAAGCACTGTACTGCATCCAAGTGTCTAATAGATAAGTGGATTTCATAATATAAAGAAGCTATACTGTGTAATGTATATAGACCTTGGTTTTCAATACCAAAGAAAATGATTTCAATCTAGTACACAGTCACTGATACTGATTAGCAGGACCAAACCCTGTAGAATTTTCTGCTTGTACCACTCACATCATTAACACTCCCTTCCAGTGCCCTCCTATAATAGACAGCACACTACATACCCCATTACCTTGCTCATCCATAGTCTACAACAAAGTTTTGAAGAAAACTATTGCTTCCTTCTGCAGAGCTTTATGTTATTCCTTGTCTGGTTTTGATTCTATCCTGCATTTCAAAAACAACAGTCTCATGGACCTTTGTGTTTATCAGGTTTCCTAAGATTTCCTTTGGATGATCAACAGAGATAGAAGAATGAAAAGGCAGTAATATTATTCCACCTTGTAAGTATTGCCTCCAATGGAATCTTCAATGCCAACATTTTAAATAAGACAGAGAATCAGATCATGACACAGAATGTGACACTCAGTTCTAAACAGCAGGAAACTGAAGGCAGCAGGAGCAGAACTCAGCAAAACTCCAGCCTCCATAGCTCAGGTAGCCCAAGCAAAAGCCACGTCTCAACTGCAGGCCCTTCACCAGGGAAGCAGAGGCAATGGACTGGCAACATAAACTTGGGCATCATATCCCACAGAAGGAATAAATAAGCAGCATCTTCAACTCCACAGCAGCTTGCTGACAAAAAGCTCTACAGAGCATGCTGGAATGGTTTCTTTAATATGGCCTTGCTGTGTAAACATGCTGGAAGAGAACATGCTTCCACAAAGCAGAGCCACTCTTTATCTCTTTTGAAGATTACACGGTTTGCGGCAGGTGGTTAAATAATAAAATTTGGCTGCCAGTGGTTAAACAGAATGGAATTCTCTAGCCATAAAAGACAGATGAATCACATGACACATTAAAAAAAAAAATGTTCACGTTAATAATTATGTCTTTTCTGGACAAGAAGTATCATTATATCATCATACTAATTTTTAGCCTCTCTTTCCCCAAAAAAAGAGAATATGGAGGAATAAAAGATGGCTTAATTATAGCACTAGAAAATTACCTCTCTTTTGGAGGAGGAGTTGAGATGATGGTCTTATAATCACAATACAAAGTTGAGACTGTAGGATATTACCTTAAAATAGTTATTCTAAGTTCCTCTCCCAGTTCCATTTGCATATGTAATAAGTAGTATGTCTAAAAGACATTCACGTATATGGAATGAGAGAAGAATATGGAAGCCAGAAGGTATAGGCCTGGCTTCTGAACTTCACAGAGCTGCATTTTCTCTCATGATCGCAAGTTGTGGTTTACATGAAAATATGTAATATTAACGCTGTCCATTAAAAATGGTGGGTAAGAAATGTAAACACTACGTTATTCATACTAATTTGTCTCTTTACAAGCACAGCCAACTAGCCTGTGTTCAGCTACCTCCAGACAGCTATCTCTAGCAGTATAGATAATAATCTATACTGATCATTAATCTGTTTGCAGAAAACCTACATCTTTTTTTTTCCCTCCCTATTCATGAAGGCACTTCTGATAATAATGATAATTACACTACTTAGCCTTTATCTAGTGCTTCTCATTTTTCAAGTGCTTCACAAATATTAATTCACTAATTAATCTTCCCAATAACTCAGATTATTCCCATTTTACAGATGGAGAAGCATTAGCAGAGAGGGCAAGTGAGCTGCCTAAAGCCATGGAGCATATAGGAAGGGGAGAGGACTAAGAGGAAAGATGCTTATAACTAGAAATAAATGGAAGCAGATGGAACAATTATGGTGATGGTTCAACAAATAATCATCAGATTACAGTGAAGAATTTAACACACCACCGGAAGGCAGGCAGTGCTAGCCCCACCATGTATTATATAGTTACTCAGTATGCCAAAGAATTCCCAAATAATAAATGAACTGACAAATAAAACATATTGTGCACTTTCACTTTATTTTTTTTTTAACACAACACACTCTGTTCTTAGATACTAGAAAATATACTTAGAAAGAAGAAAATTTTAATTTGTTTGGCATCTCATTTGATGTAAGACTACCTGCACTCAAAATCTGATCAACTAAATGCACAGACTGCCCAGTACAAGCAGCATAAATTCAGTTAGGATTTTTATGCCTGGTTAATTTTGTATCTAGGGAGGCTGACAGAAAGTCTGTAAGACTAGACCTAGATCCAGTTTTAGTTCAAATTGTATTCAACAAAATTGACTTGCCTCTTAAACCTTGCCTTTCCAAGTAAGTGCTGTTTAAATATCTAAGTAATCTGCTTAGATTTTTGCTTTGGTTTCATGTTTGTGTTTTGGTTGTTTTTTCTTTTTAGCTTTACAATAAAAGTCTTCCTTCTAATCCACACCTCCCAAATGATTGCAGGAAAACACACACTTCTACATTAGAACTACAGGAGAATATGGATTAATATTGTAGCACAGTACTGCTGGCAGGAAAACTTTTTTATTAAAGCAGTAAAAGATCTATTATTGCCCAGAATGTAGGACAGTGACTGGGAATGTGAGATATACAAGCACAATCCACAAACTGCATGTCTGAGCAATCTAAGGGCAAAAAATGTTCTCTGTGTCACAGGTAATAGGAACTTGGGGATTGGTTTTGGATTGTGGTGGAGTCCCAGAAAGCATACTACACCTACACAAATATAAAAGTTCCTAATGATTACAAAAATATTCAAAGTACTTTATGCCAGGTAAGACAAAGCCTTGGGTGGCACGGTTTAGTGTGAGGTGTCCCTGCTTATGGCAGGGGGGTTGGGACTATGATGATCTTAAGGTCCTTTCCAACCCTAACTATTCTATGATTTTATGATTTTATGATTCTGTGATTCTATGTTCCATGCAGACTGGGAACAGACAAAAATAAATACATTGAGAACTGCACAAAATCTACCACATATAAAAACAATCAGTTTGAGTTCAGAATACTTCTGCTCCTTTTTGGTTTCTGCTCCACTGATATGGTAAATGTTTGCTCCAGTTGTACTGTATACAGACATTCACATTTTATTATACTGTATTGTGCTGATCAGTGAGTATAGAGGTGAAAAATCCATATAGAATCATAGGATAGTTAGGGTTGGAAAGGACCTTAAGATCATCTAGTTCCAACCCCCTTCAATGTATTTCAGTTCTAAAAGGAAGATATGGATTTTATTCACATCTCCAGAATTATGTTTGGAGGCTGCTGAGCAAGGACAGATCTCGGAAGTGCCAGTTATAGAAACTTCATTCCTGTTCTAGCAGCCAAACTCTTTTAAAGAATGATTATTATTTTACCTAAATCTGTGTTAAAAAATAGGCAGTGCTATGCAGGTCAATTCTGTAAGTTAAATAAGTAGTTACCTGTGTCAGGCACATACTGGTTTATAGATGCTGGGACCTACAAGTAAATTAGCTTTACATATAAACTCATCTTCAATTAAAATTTGATAATACAATCTGAATATTGCTGACACTAATATTTTGAAGTACTTAAGGTTATTCTAGTCTAAGCAGGAAAGTGTCAGTTTTCTTTTTCTAGAACTGTTTATGTTTGCATAGGCTTTAGCTTTGGTTTCTCCAACCAGGAAATGGTATGTAATTATTCTGAATGCCTTCTTTTATTGCTTAATTAAAACTATAGAAAATGGTATAAAGTAAACTCTCTCTATCACACTGACATTTGCACAGCAGCACATTTGCAATCAAATGAAAGTATATTTGTCCTACATCATTAATGATATAAAAGATACAAATTATTTATTTACAGTGATATTAATAATAAAATATTAATTTGTTGAAGAAAACACTGTGTTAATAATAAATAATCTTGATCTGCATGAACATAATACCAGGATGAAATTGCTTTAATTTGGTTTAGAATTAATTAAATACAGACTTACACTCACAGAAAAAACTTCTACTGCCTCATATACAGTGGCAAAATACATGTCTCAGAACAACCTCTAAGTAAGAGCCTACACAAGAAGTGTTCTGTAATAATGGATTAATTTACTGTGCTGTATCACTGACCATTAATTCTGAGAGTGTTATTTTTTCAGAAAAAGTTCTGTATAGATAAAATACATGCAAAGTCTAGAATTCAAAACCAACACTCAGAAATGAAATGTGCGTATTTTACATTATTTACTTTGTAATTTGGGAAAACATACATGTGACTTTAATGATAAATCCATAGACATCACTCTTCAAAAACCCAAATCTTCAAAACAGGGAAACAAAAAATAATGAAACAATGTCTATGGTGGGTGAGAAAAAAACTCCTGTACCTAAGTATAGCTGTGGACCTAACACAATAGATTCATAGGCATTGTTGGCTTCAACTGAAAATCTTTAAAGCAAGTATATGCTGTTCTTTCAACAGTATTTTACGGTGTTTCAGTCTCCCAATAATATACTTATGAAAGTGCTCTTTCTAAATAATGGTACTGATATTCAAGTGTTTGTGACTTTCCAACAGTTTATGCCTACCTTCCCCTCAAGTTTTCTTCCTTTTTATCTAAACTTGCTTCAGTGGTAAATTGTCTTCCTTTTTGCATTCAACTTTTTCCAACCTGTTTTTTGAAGTGTACAGGAAAGCTATGACAACAATGATGACATCCCTACCCTTGAATTTGTAGCACAATGCTGAGTGTCTCTATGCCCCATTCTCAATACTAATAGGCATATTTCCAGTCATTTTACTTCAACTTTGTATTATATACATTTGCAATCTTATCATGCAGGTCCCATACAACAAAGCTCAAGAGTATCATGTTTTGTAAAACATTTGACACAAATATTCATGTAACAGAATGTACGAGTGATTTTATCCTCATCAGCAAGCAGACAAGGAATGGTTGCAAATCACACAGACGTATCTGAGTTAGTCCCAGTTAGCTCAAATACTGGTAACAGCATAGCATGGCACAAAGTGCTAGGCAAGCTAGCTGCCAAAATTCATTCTTTACAGTATCACAATATCTTTACAATATCACACCCAGCAAACAGCAAGGTTGAGACAAAAGAAACAATGCAGGACATACCATCCACATCCATCAAAAAAATCCTCCCCATGCTTCGACTTGTTTCATTATGGTCTTAAAGAAAGTTGCTCTAGTGAGTTAAATGAGATTATCTACATTAAATTTGTAGGCACATAGATTCACTAATTCCTTCAAGGGACTATCCTTATTTGTGCAAATACGAGCCAAAAAATTTCAATGAACTCATTAAATTGCATTGTAAAATTTCCAGGACTGATTTCTAATGTCATAATGTTCATAGCTATAGTTTACTCAAATTATTAAGAATCATGACTTGAACTATTAAAAAAGGCATTTGTGATATATACATACATGTATTAAAAAAGAGAGAATCCTTAATAAGTCATGTTAAACCATGCAATATACATATATACACATAGATGGAATTATCCATAAGAAGAAAAGGTGGTGGTATACAATATCCTAAACAAAACTAAAGTATTCAGAAGTTTTCAGAAGGTCTGCTTTGGTGCAAATGTATTAATTTTCATAACTAAGAGTCCCATTGTAAACAATGCTGCAACATTCTTATATGCCTTACAACATCATTAAAACTGCACACGTCTCTCATGACTAATTTATTTCATGAGATTGCACCATCACGATTAATAATCTAAGCTAGCCATTTAGGCTACTGATAGTCTATTATTAGAGGAGAATATCAGGAAGTTTTCTTTCACCTGAACATAGATATCTTTCTCAAAATGAGATTTATCATTCTTGGCTAGCATCTAGCTCTTCTCTCTTCAATCATGAAAAGATCATAGACAATTTGCTAAGATCAGATGGCAAAAGTTTAGACAGTTAATACTAGGTGAGCAGAATACCACCATTAATTGCCACAAGCTTCTTCTACTAGAAATGTGCAAAAAACCACCCCAAACCAAACCTAACCTAAAAAAAAGATATATTCTGTTTTGTCTTTGTCAAGGTTTTACAGCTACACTATCTTATCTTACTATCTTACACTATCCCTATCTTATCAAATAGACATTCCCAAAGTCTTATGAGCTAATACTATGCCATGGGACTTTGGTACAATAATGATCAGGAAATACACCCACAGTGAAAACTAACTTCAGCTAACCAAAACAATACCTGGTAAATAAGTTTTGAAAAATGCAAAGCATAAGTATTCTTTAAGATACAAAACACATGTTTCAATCAACATACTCAGAAGATACCATTCAGCTCGATATAAATATTTTACAGAGTGGAACTTCAGCATTAATTCTTTACTTAGTTAATGCTATCTAAGCATACAGTCAAACTTTTAAGTAAAGGGTTGCCTTTTACTATTTACTCTTCAAAGAATTTTTTTGCTTTTATCAAAGCAGTTTTACCCAGATCTTGATCATTTTGTGAATATTTTTCCTCTATGTTTGATGCTGGTGGAAGGTATAGAAAATGAGGAATAAAATTGCTACCTTCATATCTGAGATATGTTGTCTTACTAGCGATTAAGCTTTTCTCATAGGTATGCTTTGGTTACAGGGTACATTTTCAATATAAGAAATTAGCTTTTTGGTTTCTATTACTTCTACCTTTAGTTACCCATTAAGTCTTCCTATGAAGTAAACCAAAAGGTAGGATGGATATCAGTGGGAAGAGAACAGACATAGTCTGGCTGACTTGCTGTGTTCCTTAACAAAGAAGAGGCTTATGCTGCAATACCATCACAGGATAAATCTGTTCATAAATGAGCTACAAAACATAGCTATTGTAGTTTCACACCTAAAAGTTCACTTCCATCAGATGTAGATGTACAATTACAGATGTCTTTTAAACGATACAGGCATTCAATGTTCATTTCTTAAATCATACTGCAAACATCTTATCCTCTATTTGGTATGCAGTGCAAATCCCATAATTTATCATTTAACACAGCTGTTATGCAACAAACAATTTCCTTCCAAGATCATGGCATTTGTGTATTCCCCCTTCAAGGAAGTAGTAGGTAAATGTTAGATCACGTTATCTTACTGACAAAACAAAGAAATCAGAACTTTCCAATGAACAGAATGTCTTTCCTGCTGAAATAAATTAGATCTATTCTGTACCACTGTAATAGCCATGGCTATGCTTCCTTTGAATACACCACCTTTGCATTTGGAATTTGGAAATTTTTCACCAATTAAAAATTGAAAGGTATCTTCACTACAATGAACACAGAGAAAATATGTGTTCACATTCATATAGTGTACTCTTTCCATAACTAATACAATCTCCATAGTTAGCTTCAATTTTATGCGTGCTTCCCTATCAATGTACATGGAGATTTCTTCCAAAAAGCACCACAGAAGACTCTGTGAACTGAACATTTCACTTCTACACTAGTGAAGAAAGAGAGGTACTGTGATATGAACCTTCGATATTGCATCTTGCATGCAAAGGTGTAATTCTGCTAAAAACTAAAATTATAACTAGTTAAAATGTAATGATTTATATTTTTCTTCAGAAAAAAAAAAGGAAAAAAAAAGCCCTGAAAATTCTGAAATAGTATATTTTAACTTCTTTTTTTTTCTTTTTCCCTGGTAGATCACAAGCTGATGTAAAGATGAGAAAATTTCAGGTTGAAACAGAACATAATTATGGTATCTTGAAAGCCTGAAATAAAACTGAATTTATCTTGCATGCCAATATACTGGCAATTAAATAAATGTTTCCCACAATTTAACTGTCAAATATATATCAAGTAGCTATCTAAATGAAACATAATGTTTTGCAGCATCTACAAATTATCTAAAACATAGAAAATTAATTTGAATTGAAGTCATTTCTAGGTGCAGACTATGTATTTTAACTTTATATAGTCAGAAGGAAAAAATCTGGCCTACAACTTCATTATTTTCTGTTGGCAATATAGAATATATAAATAGGGGAAAGAAATACTCCAGTTTTATTATTTTTGTTTGTTTGTTTTAAAAGGCAAGTAACTCCTATTGAGTATTTCAATGAACACCAAGAAAAGAAGCAATACAGAGCTTCTGTGTGAAATAACTGAAGCACATGTAGCACACGAAGCATTCACAGCTTCCCCGGGAAGGCCATTCCAGTGCCTCACCACCCATACAGCAAAGAACTTCTTCCTTATATCCAATCTAAACTTCCCCTGTTTAGGTTTTAACGAATTACCCCTTGTCCTGTCACTACAGTCCCTAATGAAGAGCCCCTCCCCAGCATCCCTATAGGCCCCCTTCAGATACTGCAAGGCTGCTAAGAGGTCTCCAAGCAGCCTTCTCTTCCCCAGGCTGAACGGCCCACACTTTCTCAGCTTGTCTTTGTATGGGGGATGCTCCATTCCCCTGACCATCCTTGTGGTCCTACTCCAGACTTGTTCCAACAGCTCCATGACCTTTTTGCATCGAGGACACCAGAACTGCACACAATACTCCAAGTGAGGTCTCACGAGAGCAGAGTAGAAGGGCAGGATCACCTCCTTCAACCTGCTGGTCACACTCCTTTTGATGCAGCCCAGGATACGCTTGGCTTTCTGGGCTGCAAGCGCACACTGTCGGCTCATGTTCGTGTTCTTATTCACCACCACCCCCAAGTCCTTCTCGGCAGGGCTGCTCTGAATCTCTTCTCTGCCCAACCTGTAGCTGTGCCTGCGATTGCTCCAACCCACCTGTAGGACCTTGCACTTGTCACAAGCGTGTCAAGGTCCCTCTGGATGGCATTCCTTCCTTCCAGTGTATCCACCGAACCACATAGCTTGGTGTCATCAGCAAACTTGCCAAGGGCGCACTCAATTCCACTGTCCATGTCAGCAACAAAGATGTTAAACACGATTGGTCACAACACTGATCCCTGAGGGACACCACTCGTTACTGGTCTCCAGCTGGACACAGAGCCATTGGCCACAACTGTCTGCATGTGGCCATCCAGCCAGTTCTTTATTCACCAAGTGGTCCACCTCTCAAATTGATGTCTCTCCAATTTAGAGACAAGGATATTGTGTGGGACAGTGTCGAATGCTTTGCTCTGCATGTGGCCATCCAACCAGTTCTTTATTCACCAAGTGGTCCACCTATCAAATTGATGTCTCTCCAATTTAGAGACAAGGATATTGTGTGGGACAGTGTCGAATGCTTTGCACAAGTCTAGGGAGATGACGTCAACTGCTCTACCCCTGTCCAGCAGTTCTGTAGCCCCATCGTAGAAGGCCACCAAATTGGTCAGGCAGGATTTCCCCTTAGTGAAGCCATGCTGGCTGTCACCAAGCACCTTGTTGTTTTTCATGTGCCTTAGCATGCCTTGCAGGAGAATCTGCTCCAAGATTTCGCCAGGCACAGAGGTGAGACTGACTGGTCTGTAATTCCATCTGTATTACTGGTCTGTAATGATCATCCTTTTTCCCCTTCTTCAAAAGGGGGGTTATATTTCCCTTTTTCCAGTTGTCAGAGACTTCCCTTGACTGCCATGATTTTTCAAATATGATGGACAGTGACTTAGCAACTTCTTTTTTGCCAACTCCTTTAGGACCTGCGGATGGATTTCATCAGGTCTCATGGACTTGTACATGTTCAGGTTCTTAGGATGGTCTCAAAGCAGATGCTCTCCTACAGTGGGCTCAAGGTCTTCATTCTCACAGTCCCTGCCTCTGCCTTCCAAGACATGGGTGGTGTAGTCATAGCCTTTCCCATTGAAGACTGAGGCAAAGAAGTCATTCAGAACCTCAGCCTTCTCCAAATCCTGCATAGCCAGTTCACCCGATAGCTTCCGTAGAGGGCCCATATTGTCCCTAGCCTGTCTTTTATTTGCAACGTACCTATAAAATTCTTTCCTGTTATCTTTCACATCCCTAGCCAAGTTTAATTCTAACTGGGCCTTAGCTTTCCAAACCTGCTCCCGAGCTTCCCGGACAACATCCCTGTATTCATCCCAGGCTGCCTGTCCTTGCCTTCACCTTTTAAAAGCCTCTTTTTTCCTTCAAAGTTTTGTCAGCAGCTCCTTGTCCATCCAAGGAGGTTTCCTGGCCCTCCTACTGCACTTCCCACATAGTTGGGATGCAACACTCCTGAGCCTGTAGCAGATGATCCTTGAATATCACCCAACAGTCTTGGACCCCCCTGCCCTCTAGGGCTATATCCCATGGAACCTTATTATGCAGGTTCCTGAAGGGGCTAATATCTGCTCTCCTGAAGTCCAGGGCAGTGAGTTTGCTGCATGCTCTTCTCACTGTCCTGAAGACCTTGAATTCTACCATCTCATGATCGCTGCAACCAAGGGTGCCTTGGATCGTCACGTTTCCAACGAGCCTTTCCCTATTGTTTTTCATGAGGTCAAGCATGGCACTTCTCCCTGTTGGCTCCTCTATTACTTGCATTTACATTTGCAAATACATTTATGAACCTGAAAAATAAAATTAGTTTAGCTTTTGGGCTGTTTTTTTGGTGTTTTTTTCTTTTTCTTTTAGAGTTTCTTTTTAAAATAAATTTATTTTAAAGTTTGGATGTAAAATAAATTTATTTTAAATAGTTTTATTTTAATGTTTTGAATTTTAAATTCATTCTCATTTATTTAAAATAAATTTATTTTAAAGTTTGGAATATTAAATTATTCCTAAGTAGGCATAATAGAAAATCAAAACAGTTTTCCACTTAATCTCATTTAGGATTTTTCCCTTTATATCTGCCATTGTCTTGAAATAACAGAAAGAATGTCAATTACAAAGACCCATGGCTAAATTCCCCTTTACTTAAAGAAGGTCAGACTTTTACCTTTTGACGTTTATGTTATCTTTATATACCCTTCACTGTAAGTACTAGGCACTGAGCAAATGAAGGCAGCAGAATTCAACAGAGATGGAATTGGCATTAACATGGCTTGCTATTGCTCACCCCAAAAATCCAGCATGGTTATGTCGAAACAAAAAGGTTATAATGAGAGCAGAGGACAGAACAACATGAATTCATTCTCGTAACAGTGATTGTAACGTTAATGGGACATTGCGCAAACACAACCCACCACATTGTAGTTTAAGGAATTTAATCGTATGTCCATTTCCAGTTGCAATTTATTTTTCTACTTGCTATAATAAATTCATATATTACGTGTAAATTCAAAACCACAGAGAAAACACTTCACACCAATCACTATCTCTAATCTCCCCATCTGTCACTGTGCAATGTGTGAAACAACAGATATTTAATACTACCTCTGTATATAGTCCAGTTCAATACCAGTAACTGCATTTCCAATTCCTAATGTTTCATTTCCATTCAAATGAAGGACATGAAGGTGATCAGGAATAATTACCAGGGATTCAACAACAGGAAGTCAGGCTTAATCAGCTTGATAAAAGTCTGTGGTTAAATGACTGTGGTTAAAAGACTGGCTTGACAGATGAAAGAAAAGCAGTAGATATTGTCTACCTTGACAATGGTAATGCCACACCTGGAGTACTATTGTTCAGTTCTGAGCCCCCAAACCCAGCAGAGAAGAAATATGGTGCTATCAGAGAGAATTCAGTGAAGGGCCACAAATATGATTAAGGGACTGGAGCATCTTTCATATGCTCCATATAAGAAGCTAAAAGAAATGAGACTGAAGGCTTAGGGAGACCTTGTTAATAAATACCTAGAGGATGGGTGTAAAAAATATGGAGCCAGACCCTTTTCAGTGGTGTCAACTGACAAGACCATAAGACAATGGTCACAAACAGATGATTGCCTTTGAACACATTAAAAAAAAAACTTTTTTAACTGTCAGAGTGATAGCACTAGCACAGGTTGCACAGAGAGGTTGTGGAATCTACAGTGTTGGAGGATGACCTTTGAAAGTCCCTTTAAATCCATAGTATTCTATGATTCTACATCCAAAAGCCATGTGGACATACACCTGGGCAATTGGCTCCAGGCAGCCCTGCCTTAGAAGGGGATTGGCCTGAATGACCTGCAGAGGTTCCTTCCAACCTCAACCATTCTACAGTTCTATGAATTTTAAGTATTGATGACAAACAGTATCTTCCTAGGTGTGACCTAAGAAAACTGAGTATCACAATGCCAAAATGCTTTTATTTTGCTGATGCATACCCAAAAACTTACATTGCATTTACTTTACTTAATGCTGACTTTGACAGAACAAGAGACCTAAGGTTTTGGTCCTATAAAGACTGAGATTTAGCAAGACCATTTCATACTGATATGGTCCCTTCCAACAAAGGAATAGAGTAACTACCAGAAATAAAACTGCAAGGATGATTGCAAAAAAACACACATAAAATGTACATTTATACATACATAGATAATAACTATATAAATAAAGAATGTGATGTTTGTATATGCATAAAGAAGGTATTTCTTACAGGGTTAAAATACAGCAGGGTTGAAATACTAGAAGCAGGATGAAGATTAATTGAAATTTGAAGATACTCCCAATTGTGGCCCAGGAACACGACCTGAATTATATCATTCAGTTTTGTGACTTTCTGCAGCAGCAAGAGATGACAACATGACATTTTTTAATAACACTGCAAAAATGGGAAGCATAAAGCATTCAAATACAGCTATGGTTTAGGTCTCCAGTCAGCAACATAACTAAAACCCAGGACAAGATGCTATTTGAAAACATATTCAATGTATTCCAAAACCATTACTTCTTAAAGCAAATACAGTGTCTGTGCCAGTCTCCTGCAGTTTTACTATGTTTTGTTATCTGATGTTTCAAAAAATTTTGTACAGTAATCAAACCCCCAAAATGTACGTGCATCCTACAAATTCTAGACATGTATAGTACAGGGATATTTGATTTTATACAGTCTTTATTTGCTACAATACTCAATAACCTGTCAAATAGTCCGCATTAATCCTTTCTTTTGCCTTCTGGATGTTCTTAAAGGAAATCCACAGGGCAGCCAAAGAAGGGAGCTGGCCAAACTGAGATCTGTAGTTCTTTAGTTATTTCGCTATCAGCATCCTAGCCAGCAAATTCAAAGCTAGTTTTGGTTTATTTGTAAAGAGATGAATTTGCATCTCTAAGATGAAAAGTTACTACAGATGAGCTTTCCATACAAAGACATGCCTCATTTTCTATATTCCACGTCGGTGGCCCCAGAAGCAGTGACTTTTCCTTATTAGGCATTTTTTGTCTTACATTTATTTCACCTTTGGTGGATTCAACTAACTTGATGTTACTCCTAATATTAACATTGCAGTTGGTTTCAATCTTGCATCTTTAAGCTACTTTCCCTGATGAGGGGACAGGTGAGCACCATGTCATGTTACAGTGAAGTTAAGGTCCACTGATCCAGACAAGAAGATGTCCTGACACTGTATTCCGAAGTGTATGTTAAATAGAAATCTATAATTTAAAAAATATAGTAAGCACTTGAAATTAACCTTTCAGCAGCCTCAAAAGATATGCCTATGCTATCAAATTAACCAGTGTTTGTGAATGTTCCTGGGCACTGAGCTCAATCATTCATACCACAGAATTACTAGAACAGTTTCTGGCACATCTGCAGCCTCAGTGTTTCTTGCAAGCTATTCCTGTGTATGGTTTATGAGGTAGCAAAAAAAAAAAAAATGAGTTTGCATGAAATCATCTTGTTTTGGAAGATAAAAACTAATCTTTGTAGTAAGTAGCAAATTTGCATGATTTTTAAAATAAGAGATCCACCAGAAAATGGAAGACTGGCATTTAAAATACAAAAGAGAAACAAGTGGTTTTTAACATTCACACCCTATGCCTTGCATGTATTCTCTGGTTGCTGAAGAGCATTTTACAATGTTCAGGCACTTTTTGCATTAATGATCTCCAGTTCTGAACTGGTGTTTCTAGAAGTAGACATTCCCAAAATATGATGTCTCAGGGCTGCCAATTCCTGAATTTATTTTCCATATAAATAAGTGCAGAGGTACCATTCAGTCTAAAGTTCAGCTCCCAGAATAGCTCATTTCAACAGTCAAACAAGGTGGGAGGGTTTTTTGTTTCTTTTTTTTTCCTCCTGATTCACCAAAAATCTATTTTATAGATAGCAAGTCCTGTGTCTGTTAGTCATTTAGGGGAAAAAGATTACAAAGATCAATTCTCTCTCTGTTGTTGTTTGCTTTGACATCTTCAGAGAATGTTACCTACCTGTTAACTGCTATTATTACCGATTTCCATCCCATTAGTCAATAGACATGCCATGTAACATAATGAAACAGAAGCACAGAACCCTGCAATTGTTTAGTGTTTCAGTATGGGAGACAGTATTGTGGAAAAAGATAAATTATTTTTAGATGACTAAGCTCTCCTTAACACAGGTCAGCAAACAGCCATTGGTAGCAATTGATTTTGGATCTGATCCAAACCAAGTTAAGAATACAACAGAGTGTCAACAGCCAGGCTGTATTCAGTTTTGGCTAAGTATTCTAGGATGGGAAATAACCAGATGCATCACTGAACTTCTGATTAATTTCTGGGTTTGCACTAAAAAGAGTTCCAATGCTATTTGTGCAACTTACCTATATGGAAACACAACTCTGTAAAAAAGGCATTATTTATATTTGGTTGATTACAGCCATGCCCTTGACATCAGTAAATACTTAACAAGGTATATATGGTGGCCCATCTCACTCCCCTTGCCCCTCTCCCTGGACCTCTCTGCTTTCCCAAGAATTCCTGTTAGGCCCCAGACTTTGCACAGGTTCAGGGAGTTGGACCACAGGGTGCTCCCTGTCTGTAGCAGGAACTCTGGTTGCCTGCCAAAGGTAGGGAGTGGCACCACAGACTTCAAGATGGTTGGGCAACCCCCAGTCATACCAGGAGTGCTTTTGAGGTATCAGTCATTCCCTAACAACCTGGAACATAAGTGCTGTGCAACTGGTGAAAGTCACACAGAATTGAGGCCAGACTGAAAATTCACTGATGACTAAAGCCAAACATCTTATGACTGTGGTCCTAATATATATATATATATTATATAGTGGTCCTAAGAAACAGACCCTTTGAGCTCTCCTGGGCCACAGTGGTCTGCAACCAGTACCTTTCTCTGAGTGGGAAGCCTCTGAGAACCCATAAACTCCCAGGTTTACAAAAGAGGAGGATAGTTGTCCTGGGTTCAGCAGTTGCAGTCAGTTTTTCTTCTATTTAGTAGCTGGTGTTTTGACTTAA
>NDXB01013916.1:4298-20836 GCA_002631895.1 Agapornis roseicollis
CCGGAGGAATAGGGAGGAGAATCAAAAGAATGTAACTCCCATGGGCTGAGATAAGAGCAGTCCAGTAACTAAAGTATAACACAAATCACTGCTGCAACCAGGAAGAGAATACAACCGCTCATCACCCACCAACTGATACCCAGCCCAACCCAAGCAGTGATCTAGCCCTTCTGGGTAACTGCCCCCAGTTTATATACTGGGCATGATGTGCTGTGGTATGGAATAGCTCTTTGGTCAGTTTGGGTCAGATGTCCTGTCTCTGCTTCCTCCCGGCTTTCCCTCCCCCCGGCAGAGCATGAGACTCAGACAGTCCTTGGTCAGAATAAGCATGACTGAGCAACAACTAAAACCATCAGTGTTATCGGTGCTGTTCCCAGGCTGAAAGTCAAAAACACAGCACTGCACCAGCTACTAAGACTGAGAAAAATGGCTGGTACTGCTGAACCCAGGACAAGGTTTTACAAATTTTCTTTAATTACAGCAGTTATGTGCGGTCATAATGAAGTCATAGTAATTCTTGGGGAGGGAGTGCCCAATAGTTAGGAAGATGTAGACTACAAGGAAGGGAACCCTCAGCCCTCTGATTCTGTGTGGTTTTGAGCTCTAGAACAAAAGCTTTAAGAGAGATACTTGGCTTTCAGCAAATTAGTCCTCTGGCCAGAGGTTACCAAAACTGGTGATGATTACCAGATCACTTACTATTTGCTTTGGTTATGAACTGACTCTTAATGTTTAATAAAAAAATAAAAGGAGAAAAAAGAAAAGGAAAGGAAAAAAGAAATTACGTATGGAGGTGGAAGTACTTAGTAATGGGAAAATTGAATGGAAAGACAGAGATGGAAAAATTAGATAAGGCTTGGTCAAGCAACACTCAAAAGATGTCAGAAATGATCCCTTATATAGCAGATTTGTAACAGTTGTAGAGTTTGTGATCAAAGTGTGTCTTTGAAATGAAAGGGAAGACATCATGGATATTAATACAAAGGTACTTGCCTAATAGGAGTTTATAACAGCAGGCTTCAAGTCTTGTAAAACCTGGGAGAAATTATAATACTGTGTGTGGTACAACATCTTAGAATGACAATTAATTACTATGATTTCAGAATGAATTCTTGCCCTTATTTTGCAAGCATGACTAATGTGTGATCCTCATAAATTTTGTAGGTAATTTAAGTGTCAGGCAACTGTTTCTGAATTTGACTCTGTAATTGTAACTTGAGACACATGTGAGTTGACTAAGGGAAGATGAGGTAGGCTTATTCAGCTGTGCAATAGATTTCACAAATGCATTTGATATCTGGTGAATTGAATTAGGGAATATTTGTAAAATGTTAAGTAGTAATGGTATATTTTTGTCAGCAAAGAAATTAGAAGTAAATTACTTTCTTTAGTGTTTAAGAAAATTTCAATCTTTTATATTGTTAGAAAAGCATAATTGCCTAAACTAGGAGCAAATTCCATTCTCTTGGGTGTTAGTATGAATTCAGGATTTAATCAGAATTTTTGTGTGTGGTGAGCATTATGCTGATTTAGCTGTCTTAGAAGTGAGGTTTTACTATTGTGGTGTTCCTGTAGTGGCTAAGGAACAGTTTATAAAAATTAATCCAAGGTACTTGCTCTTTTTACTTGTTTATATGGATTAATGACATTTAGTCATACTTGTGTCATGTGGATTTGAGCAACAGAAGTTTGCTCAAAATAAGTTTGAAGTTTTCTTCTGGTCTATCTTGTTTCAGTTTGATTCAAGAAAGGAGCTTTGGTGAGCAAAAAGGTGAACTGAAGGGGGAGGTGCCAGCTTCAAAATCTGTGTTGTGGCTCAGCTGGTCAGAGCTGCTTCACTAACAACTGGATTATTGCATTCAGATGTCAGATTTGTGCCATAAACTATGCTATCTGGGGATTACAAGAAATGTTTTTTATATAAATACTTAATAGAATCTGAATTTATTAAACTATGTTATAGAATATTCTGTCCTTCTCATGCCTTTCATCACTGTATTGTTGGAATGAAATGTTTCTGCTCTTGGGGGAAAAAAAAAAAGAAAGAAGTATTTTTTAATAATCAAGGGTGTTTATTGTATGTGAACTTCATGAGTTTGTTGTATCTAATAATATCTGTGAGACAGATGGTCAAAATTATGGTATTACCATTCAAAATGTTCTTCAGATTCAAAAAAGAAGCAGCATGTTCTCTGTCTTTCATTGTGTGGCTTTGTGGATACCAGGAAAAGCTAAACTGGAATTTATTCAGAATAATGCTAAGAAAGCATAAGATAGTTACCAAAGATTGCCTCCATGTTCATGGGATTAAGCACTATGAAATAATTTCCAGAACTCAGTGTCATAGTGGATAATGTCATGGGACTGAATAAGGAAGTATCAAATTTAGTCCTCTTGAAATATGCTATGTATTCAGTCTGAAATATATTCAAATCAGAGCATTTGATATTCATGCTGGTAATGCCAAACGTGAAATCATGGCATAAGGGAGATCTGTAATGGAATTTTCCCTTTGTGTCAATAGATGTGAAATATATTTATTCTGGAGACATGTGAGGGCCAACTATCAGTAGACACTGTAGGTGTGTCGTACATTTGTTTTCCTAACCTGGCATGACTGTTCTTTGTTTTACCTGCTTTCTGCTCTGTATGTAGGTTGGGTGGTGCCCTGACGAAATGTAAGCTGCTTTCTTATGTTGTAGTCTGCTGCAACTAGGACAACATGGTATCTGATTCACATTTAAATAGGTTCTGGATGTACAAAATGATTTAACAGTTTGGTTTTTGGTTCTTAAAAGTGGCATACATGGAACTTTGGTGTTGGAACCACTCTCTTCTGAAAATGACCTCCCTGGAATAAGGGAGCATTAGGAATGGACAGATAGGAGCTGCTTCATGATGCTTGAGGGAGAGATGAAGTAGTTTCTTTCCAAAAAGCAAGTATAAAGTGTACAATATTCTGTAATGGAAGGAAATAGTTTACTTGCAACAAAGAAATCTGTGTTTTTCTATTACAATGTTAATAATCAAGGAATGGTGTGCACTGTGGACACCATTATCCAGAAGAATGCCCGTCTGCCACATCTCGTTTATGGTGTACATATTGATTTCGGAGAACTTGCTTACAGCATTCTTCACCCTGGTCTGCAACTGGTAACTGTGTATGTAATTTAGGATGTATGTAATTCATGGCTGACTTGTAGCTAATGCAGAAATAATGTCAGTAGGTCACAGTGACCAGTCTCATGTCCCTAACTACATGTTCCCAAATGCGACTGTATTAATCCCAGAGTCATGTGTTGGTTTTGTGGATAAGGTCAGCTTGCTTATCTGACTGAAAGCTTCCATTTTTTCCACAGACCTAGCCTGCAGTTGGATCACAAGCTGATCTGAGTGCTGTAAGCTGAGACTTTAACTTTCTTCTGAAATTGCATAACTTACCCTTGGAGAACCTTTACCTGGCTTTTAGTAAAGATCTATGCTACTGTAAGAGGCTTTCTAAAGTTGAATCTTTTGGATCATAAAAATATTAAATCTACTAATTGGGGTATTATATCAATCTATGTAGCACTTAGCATTAACGCTTTCCTGGTTCTGGGGATTCTCTTGAGAAACAAAACCAAACTGCAAAATTCCTGAAAGGATCGTGGAATGGATAAGATGCAGTGTGTACTTGAGAATGCAAGACAGACATGTCAAGCTGCTGTTTAGCAAATGTTTCTCTTGAAAGAGTACCAGTTTAAATAGCTGTTCTGCTCTCTTCCCCCTTCCTCCCACTTTACAATACTGCTTTTAAATTGTTCTCATGTAATTGTGTCTTTCAGATGAACATCACTGGGAATCTCAGGTATGTTAAAAGCTTTCCTGCCCCTTCTCCTGTGTTGCAGTTGAATGTTCAACCATATAAATGCATGTACTGTCCTTGCTAGGACAAGAAGTCCATGTTTGTTGTATGTTAAGCATGGAGTGGGATCTGAAGTATCTGAGGTGTTCTGGTTGGCTTGCTGGAAATCTGCTATCTGGGAATTAACTGCCAAGGGAACTCAATTCAACCTAGGTTCAACCAAATACCCTAACTTTCAAAGACAAAAATAAACACAAGCACACTGATTTTGAAGACCTGTTCTTGTCACAGGTAATTCCTCCTTTATGGTATACAGCTGCTGGAGTTGCAAATCATGTTAATGATAATCAGAGTTTTGCCCTGTGGGGTAATTGGGAAATCCAAGATTGTTGACATATGGTCTAATTCCTCATGTGGATAATGTGCAGGCTGAATGAAATTCAGGAAGCACTTGCTTTAATTTATTGGCAATTTAAATGCACTACAACCAAAAAGCATGATTGTCCTGGGTTCAGCAGTTGCAGTCAGTTTTTCTTCTCTTTAGTAGCTGTGTTTTGACTTAACCCGGGAACAAGGCTGATAAGGCCGATGTTTTTGGTTGTTGCTGAGCAATGTTTGCCCTGACCAAGGACTTTCTGAGCCTCGTGCTCTGCCAGGGAGGAGAGGAGGCTGGGAGAAAGGAGGACTGTACTGACAGGACCAAACTGACCAAAGAGGTATTCCATACCATAGCACGTCATGCCCAGGATGTAACTGGGGGGGATCCGGAAGGCCTAGTTCTCTCGGAGTGGTTGGAAGAGGTGGTCGGTCAGCACTGGGTTGGTGGGGTGTCGTGAGTTATCTGTTGTGGTTGATGGGATGCTGTATTCTTTTCCTGTATCATTATTATTATTACTGGTGGTAGCAGCAGTGATTTGTGTTATACCTTAGTTACTAAACTGTTCTTATCTCAACCTGTGGAAGTTGCATTCTTTTGATTTTCCCCCCATCTCTCTGGAAGCAGGGGAGGGCAAGAAGGGAGGTTGAGTGAGTGAACGAGCTGCATGGTTGGTTGGGTTTAAACCACAACAATGATGTTTAACACTTGGGTGAATAATCTACAGTCATGTGAATGACACATTCTAAAGGTGCTTTAAAATTATGTGGGATCTGGGACTCCGTATGACATTCCCATAGTAGCTAGCTTCGACTCAGTCTTTGTGGTTGCCACTGGTACGTAAAGATCCCTATGCCAAACTTTCTATAGTAGCACGTTATTAGGGCCTCCAATCATCTGAGAAGAGGCATCTTTGCTGAACAAAAACTGTGTCAAACGCCTAGAAGCCCTTTGTATTTGAGAGTTCAGCAGAGTGCCACGGGGTGTCACCAGTGCGCTCAGGATTGTCCAGCTTTTAATGGGGATGTTTCGTGGTAGTTAGCTCAGTGTGAAGTGAAATTCTGCAAGACTCCAAAAGCGCAGTACAGAAATTAAGAGCAAGAGGCCCCCAAGCTTTGCAGCAAGCAGCCTTGTGCTTGCAAATGCAGGGAACCTGCTGGTTAGTCTTGGCAGGGTTCCAGGCTCCTTTTGAGTGTGTATTTGTAGGACTAGGCTAGAAGTCAGAGAGATAAACTTTACTGAAACTAGGAAAGAGGCAAGGGAAACCCCAGACTGACTGATTTGAAGAGGCCTTTTAAAAAGATGGATGAATGAATGGTAGGGACTCATTTTAAATAATTTTACAAAACATGTAACAACGAAAGTTTCCTGTTTTATCATATATCCCATGTGAAAGGTAAGTTACCTGCATTACTAATTCTTCTGCTTATTGATTGTGACAGAAATGAAATATCACAGGAAATGACTGTCTGCTTTTCTTTTTAGTTTTACATCATTGAAAATATTAACCAAACCGTTGATGAGTTGCCCACCCTAGAGAGGAAGCTGTTCTGAACTCCAGACAGCTGTTCCTCCAGCAGCTGGATGGACTAGAAGAATTAGGCACATCAATTCAGATGAGAATAGATTGGCACTTGTTTTTGCCAGTGCATGCAGGGAACTGTCTTCTTAATCTGTAGATGATAGGGCTTGGATTGCACATGTGAGTTTGCATGCTAGAAGACTCTTCTAACTAAGAAATGATATTTGCCAGTGAAGCTCCACACCCATGAAATGGATAACAAAGTCCAAGTTTCAAAGAGGAAACCAGAGATGGGTGAAACTTGCAGACAGGCAGGTGTTGCTTTCTTCATTTCTGGCTCTGGCAACTGTCCAGTAGTGTTACTGCATGGCACTAGCTGCTGTGAGATATGGGGGTTGTGTGTGTGATCTGTTTACTGGGCACATCTGCAAAGTTCTGCGCTGTCATCCTAAGGCTCTGTGCTTTTTGTTCTAAGTTGTGTACCAAACAAAAAAGATTTCTTCACTAGTAATTTTAAAAAGTCGTCATAGGCTCTGCATGTAAAGTGTGCTCTTGTTGATGAGGTTTGTTTGAAAGCTTATTAACATAGAGTTGCATTGCAGAATCCAGAAAAGCTTGTTACAGTAGTGCTACCAAACATGAACTGACTTGCAGCGTGACAGCTGCTTAGGATTCCTGTTTGCAGTTCATTATTTCTGTAACTTCTTTTGCTATGTTTACCTTTACTCTTTTACAACACTGTTGGTATGGACTTGTAATACAATCCCATTCTTTCAGCTTGGCTGGGAAAGGGGGTGAACAGACTTTCCTGTTCTGTTGCATTCTTGCAACAAAAAAATTCCTATCAAAAATGAGGAATAAGAGATTTGTAGGGTTTTCTGAATAAGAGTTTAGAGCAGCCTCCGTGAGTATCAGTACACAAACATATGAAACTTGTGCAGCTGGTGTCTGTAAGTATCCGCTGTTTTTATCTTGCTCCTGCTGTAAAGGAGTGATAAGTCACTTATCCCTTCTTCAGGACTAGTAGACATACTGACTGTCACTGTTGAAGGTTATTACACTGAACTAATTTAGACAGTGTCGATGACAGTTACTAACTAAGCAATAGATGAACATAAATAGGAATGCCAAGGATCAGGCTCAGTAACAGACTTTGTGGTTTTATTTAAACAAAAATTACACCTTAATTTTAAGTACTGCATAATTACACCTTATAAATATTGCAGGTTTGAATTTGAGATGCTGCATTTGCAGTGGGCAGAAAGTCCAAGGTTTTATATTTTTAACACTACAGAATTGTTGTAACTCCTGAAGTTTTAACTACTGATATTTCAGTGGCTATTTCTTAGTGCTGTCAAAGTTAGTAAGAGAGTAACTTGCTGTGGTAACTTTAATTCTCTGATCTTGACCAAGTATAAAATGTTCAGTGGCTTCTAAATTCTTCATAATGGCTTATCCTAGCTTGTAATAATGACAAGATAAACTGACATGATCTAGAAATTTCTGTATTGTTTATATGAAAGCAGGGCATGCTGCCTACAATATAAAACTGCTCTAATGGTAACCAGATTATGATGAAAAAACCATGCCAGATTATTTTTCACAATGTCCAGCTCCTCTTCCAATTAGGTTTTTGAAATTTTCTTAATTAGGTGAGCTTCTGTCTTCTACTATGATACTGTAACAAAAATAATTGTTGACCTTCTAGTGTTTGCTCAGAGTTCCTCCAGTGATAAAGAACTTCTTTTGCCAAAGAGAAGGTTATTAATTGTTCTTATTACATAGCTCCAGGATCCTTTCATAGTTTGGTATTGCCTTTCATCTTAAGCTTAGGACTATGAAGAGAAAATGTTGCCAGAGCTTGTCAGCAAAGGGATTCCTCCATACCTTACATGTTATTTCCTTCAAAAATCTTGGCTCTGTGGTTCTCTCTGTGCTTTACGTTTCCATAACTGACTAGAAGATGGCTTTTGAGTATTTTGTTTTGTTTCTCAATTTAATTTTGCCTTTGGTGTTTATATTTAATTATGTATGAACTTTTGTTTGCCAATTCCCTGCCGATTTTTAACATGTATACTTTTCACTAGACCTGTAAATATCCTTTTTGTTTTTTTTTTGTTTTGTTTGTAATGAGCTTCCTTTCACTGGAACCTTGTTAATAAGTTGAATATTTAAGTTCATGTGGCTTACTTGTGTAATCATTGGTGATGCAGGTGGCAGCCCTTTTGTTTTCCCTAGTTAAATATATCTCTTGTAAGCTTTCTGAGTTGATCTTAAAATAATTGAATGTATTACACAGAAGTCCATAATTATTTCTGTGTTCTCAGATGGAATGTATTTAAAACTGTATAGTGCTTTTAGGTCTGTATCAAAAGTTTTATATTCTTTCTTTCTTTGTTTTCCCTGTAGTACTCCATCCTTGCAAGAAGATGAGTAAGCTGTTAAATAGTCCTTTTTCTTTTTCTTTTTTTTCTTTAAATTTTCATCCTGTAACAAGGGAATCAGGTTCATTCCACTTCATCCAAAGATGGGTTTCAGGTGCTTTTCAATAATTAATATAAAAAATACTTTGAGTAATACTCAGAAGTACTTAAACACCCTTGTTTCAGGACTGAGATCTATTAACACATTAGATGTCAGTTTAGGTGTTCTCTGTGTATTCTTCACAGCTTAAAGAATTTTCTCTTCTATGTGACTCCATATGTGATTTTCTTGCCTCAGTAAGTGAATTTCTTTGCCAGATTGCAATGGATGGAAAAGAAAGGTAAATTGCTAAATTTCAGTTAGCTAGAATCAGGATTTAGGATAAACAAATTTTAAGAAATTTGTCTAGAAACAAAGTTGTTAGTCTTAGAGTTCTGGTTCTCCCCCCTTTATAAGTAAATCAAACATACAGAAATAGCCTGCCTATCTGCTGACTCTCTGGTGGCTTGTTTGGGAAATATTATTTCACTGTATTGGAGTGCTGACTTTGATGTTTTATTATGCTTGATAGTAGTATAAGTAAGCTGGTGTTATACAGTGTATATAATGTTTAACCTGTGGGAGCCCTAGAATGCCTCCCTGTTGACATGGTTTTGGCATCAACTGCTCAAAACTCTCCCACTACTCATTTGTAAATGCTATTGACCTTGAAAAGTGTTTGACTTGCATGCTACCACTGTCATGTGATTTACTTCAATGACTAAATTAAGATCATTTCAGAGGCTTATTTCATGTTGGCTGCTTAGTTGTAGTCCTTGTGTGAAGAGCTTTGAGACATCTTAAAAATTAAGCAAAGTAGATGATCTACTATGCTTTATAAACTACTCCAGAACGAATTCTTTTATCTACTCATTCAGGTATGTTCGAAGCTTTTCTAAGCAGAAATAAGAGGGTTTGCAGTCTGAAGCACATGGGCGTTGCACAATTTTTTATTTTTTTTTTTAATAATTTTGATTTTAGATAATCCATAGCACATGAAAAGGAGAAGGTATATTCCCCCAATTAGCTAGTTCAAAACTTGTAATTTATATAAGCAAAATTACCAACTTTGCAAATAGTTGTTCCAAGGAAGTACAAATACTCATGCACTATACCAACTACATGCAGTTAGCCCTCTTTCTTCAGCCTGCAGGGAGGAACATTGTTGCAGTTACAAATAGCGGAAACCTCATGCAAAATAAATGCTCTCAGGGTATTTAACAAGTACTCAGGAGTGAACACTTCGTTAAGTTTGAGAATGCACACTGTTGGTTTAAATGAAGATATTTATTGAACTGAAGAGAATAAACTTGTTTTACACAAGTTTTTCAATGTTTATGAATTTTTTTTTCAAGAAGGGAAACTTGACTTAAGGAATATACATGTTTATATGAAATTTAGGTAGAACTGAAGCTCAGCAATCCTTCCTCTAAAACTCTTATGCCGATGCTTAGCCATGGAAGAATGCAAGCTGTACAATTACTTTGTTATTCAGTTCTTTAAGCCTGTGCAATTTGTAGCTTTTTACACCTGGAAGTGCCCAGAATTAACTGACTGGTTAGATACAGTGAATATTTAGGAAAAAGCTAAGCTTTCCTGATAGCAAAGGTGTCTCCACTGGGCTTTATGGGCATCTGCAAGGTTTGTAACATGGACTGTAACAACTGGTACTGCCACCTTTTAAAATGCATATGGCAGGGCCATAGACAGGTTGCAAGGCTTGACCAGTGCTCTGAGTACAGTGGGCTGGGTGTGCACTAACACTTTGGAAACTGGTAGCACTCGTTTAAAACCTTGGTTTCCTCACTGTAAATATCCTGCTGCATATTCATATCTCAATGGCTAAGCACAGCAGCTGTGTTGGAGACAGGCTGGAAACAAAGGAAAAGTAGTGTGACCTACAAGAAGTGTGACCTTTTGTCACGTACGTGAGGGGAATTGGTCTTTTCCTTCATCTGAACAAATGCTCACAATTTTCTGTGAATCCTTCTATTCCATCAGGCATCATTATGGCATGCACAAATCATTTAGGGTATTTTTAGACAGTGTAAATAATGGCAGAGGCATACTTTGAATTTTCCTAATAGCAGGAGCACAAATACCAGCAGTTCATATCACGTGGCTGCTTAAACAAGTATACATCTATTCTTGTAACATTTTCCCACCCAAACATAGCATCCAAGTGCCCTGTGGAAACCATGTGCTTACTGAAGCCTGGCTTACCCCTAAGGGCTGTACAGTGGAAACTTAACCATTCAAAGCCTCTGTCCTTCCATTGTTTCTTGTGATGTTAGTCCTTAAAGGACTATAAGCTGACAGTGTGCCCTTTCGGCCAGGAGGGCAAATAGTATCCTGTGATGCATCAGGAGGAATGTGGCCAGGAAGTCAATGGAGGTGATCCTCCCTCTGTACTTCACCCTGGTGAGCCCACATCTGGAGTAGTGTGTCCAGTTCTGGGCTTCTCAGTACAAGAAAGACAAGAAGGATAGAGTCCTGTGAAGCACCTCAAGAATGATCAGGGGTCTGGAGCATCTCTCCTATGAGGACAGCTTGTGGGAGCTGGGCCTATTTAGAGAAGAGGAGACTGAGAGGGAATCTCATGATAAATAAGCATCAACATAAATAACCACCTGGCAACATGACAAGGACCAATGGCCATAAACTAAAACAAAAGAAATTTCACCTCAACATGAGGAAGAGTTTTACGTTGAGGGTGGCAGAGCACTGGAACAGGCTGCACATGGGAGTTGTGGAGCCTCCCTCTCTGGAGCCCTCCTGGACATGATCCTGTGCAGCTTGCTCAAGGTGGCCCTGCGTTGGCAGGGGGTGGACCAGATGATCTCCAGAGGTCCCTTCCAACCCTAATGACTCTGTGAAAATTTAAGCCACCTTGACTTCACAGGGAGACATCTGCAATAGCATATAGGAGTTGTCTGTGGAAGTGATGGAGGGGGATATCCCCATCCTTTGAAACTGAAGGGACTGTAGCATTGACGGGTTATTCCATATGCTTTTTCAGTGTCTCTGAGGAGCTTATGGAGCAAAAGTGGTGGCATCCGTGGGCTGCACAGCTCTCGCATCCCGGCTTGGCTTGGCGGAGGGGGCCGCAGCAGGGGGAGAGGCAACAGCCGCCGGGGCCCCGGCTGCCGCCTCATCTCCGACGGCGGCCCATCAGCTCCTCCGTCGGCCCCGCCTCGGTCGCAGCCGACGTCAGGGCCGAGCCCCTCAGCCTCCCTCTTTTCCTCCGCCCTCAGGCTCCGCCATCCCTCCCGCAGCCGCTCCCCTCTCCAGGCGTTGGACAGCAGCAGCCACCACCTCGGCCCTGCCCCGCTGCCTGCCTACCCCCCCAGCTCCCCTTCGCCGAGAGCCCAGCAGCGCGAAGATGGCGGCGTACAAATTCTTCCTGCCACCGCTCAGCCGCCGCATCCTTCTTCCCGCCACCCGGGCGCGGGGCGCCGCGGTTGAGGTAAAAGCGAGCCCGCGGACACAGACCACGGGCCGGCGCTCGGCTCTTTGCTCCCCCTCAGCAGAACCCTGCCCGGGCGGGCGCCTAGAGCCCGAGGGGAACCCCTTCATAGACAAAACCGACCCATGAGCCTAGGTTTCTCTATAAAAACGACGGGTTTTGGTGCTGGTTTTGGCCCGCGGGAGCTGGGCGGCGAGGAGAAAGGTAGAGCGCGGATCAAAGGCAAGCCCGGCCCCCGCGGCCCGTTGGGATGTGATGACCTTGGGGACCAGCCTGGAGGTTTGGCTTTAAGGTTTAGTTTGTTTCCTTACCCCGCATTTGAAATCGCTGCATCGCTGCAGTGTGTTGCTGCACATTCCAGTCTTGTCCTCTCACCACGTTGGTGTTTCCTTGAGGTAGGGGCAGGTGTCGGGAGTAAGAGCCCTGGGTCAAGAATACAGCTCCCTGCAGCCCTCACGCACATACAGTGTGGAATTCAGCCATGCAGCTTGTTCCTTTGCTCAATTTCCTCTTCCTGGGGGAAGCTTCTGCCTGACTTCACTGATATAATGGATTCCAGCCCACATGCAACCATAGCCAAGTTAATTTTTAGTTTCTTCAGCCAAAATTGTTCCTGTGGCTTTTCTTATTTTAATTAAAGCAGCTCATCTGTTCTTCCAATACCCATGTTTACTCTTCCTGATGTCTTTATGGGCAAATAATCATTGCTCTTTCAGTCTTTGTTTTGCTAAGTTGTATTTTGTTCTTCTATAAAGTTTATTTAGATTTTTGTTGATCTAGAAGCTCATCTGTCCCCATGTTACTTCTGTTTTAAATCTGAAATGTCAGAATTGCAGCCACCTTGCTGCAATTGCTACAACTGCAGTGAGGTCTTAGCTTGCTGCCTCCGTGTGCAGGGGAGCATGGGTGATCCTTGGTTTCTTAAGATCTCATTGCTCTCAAAGAGCAGAGTGGGTGGGAAAGGGACTTGTAAGAAACTGTTTAGTGTAGAAGGGCATGTACCCTCATTAGAGACATCCAACCTTGGAGCACATGCATATGTAACACGTGCTGCTCTGTTATTCCCCTCTCTGGCAGGCAGTTGGGAAGATTAAAAAAACGTACCACATGGTCTCTTTAAAATATTTTCTGATGTGTGGGTACAGTGACACAGCAGTGGTCTGCCCACCTTGAGGCGTAGTCCTCATGTCTACTTGCTGACTTGTTTGTATCAAGTCTCCTGAGGCTGCCAGCCATAATATTAATGTCTGCTGAATGTGACCAGAAGAGACATGCTTTGCAGTCTTACTGTCCTTCTGAAGAAAACATTTCTGAGAGAAACATGGTATTGTTGAGCATGGAGAAGGGTCTTTTGCTCTTTTTCACCTGGCACTGTTCTGTATGATCCACGTACTGATTTTTCTTTTTATTTTTGAATGCACCAGAACAAAGAAACATCAGTATTTCCATTGGGAAGCAGATGAGCCCCCATTCAGAAAGATTTTGTTAATATTCAATATAAACTCTTGCAGCCTTAATTTTATAAAAGAAGGCAGTTTATGTCATCCTGAAACTGAGCCAAAAATTACTGCTCTGGTTGTAACCAGATCTTCAGGCAACTCTTTAGGGAAGAATTAGGCTATTGTCTTTAAACAGTGTATAGGTTAGCTTCATTATATATTTACTCATTCTTCTCTCTCTTTCCCATTTTAAAGAAAAATAAAAAGCAGCAAAAAAAAAAAATAAATAGGTTACTGTGACCTAAGAATATAATAGATGAGTTATGATTGTAACTGTGCAATGGCCTTGCACTGTGAAGTCTAGTTTTGGGAGTAAGATCTGTATTGGTTTCCCTTTTGCCCTCCCTATTTCGTCAGTCTGTGGAAGTCTCCTGATCCTTCAGCTTAAATTGTTGAAGACCTATAAGACTGTGTTAGGAAGCTGGAGAAAGGTTTACCTTGCTGAAAGGGATTTTTTCTTTGCGGCCAGCACAGTGATGTACTTCATATTGTTCCTTGGCTTCCACTCAAATTTTGTGGTGGTGTTGGCTCTGCTTCAGCTGTTTCTGGTTATGCCTCATGTCTGAATATCTTTGAAGCTGCAAGTAACAACATATTGTTTAAAGCAGCCTTTGTGCTGCTCTGACTAGTGCTGAAGAGTTGCATTTGTGGATCTGTTCACAGTAAGCAAAATTTGTCAGCAGTTTAGAATGAGATTCAGAAATATAAAATCAGTTTGGATATTGTCAAATCGATTCATGTTGAGCCTAAAGCCTACATTATGCATGTGGACATTGTAAAATATGGGTACAGGGGAGAGACAATAGAGTCCTTGTTTTGGAGACCTGAACCCTTCTCGTCCCCTCCCACGGCCCCCCCCCCCGTGGTTACTGTTTATAGTAGCAATATTTATTCAATGCTTTCCCACTTACCTATCCAGAGAGATGGTCATCATTATAAAGCTATTATGTAATGCTTTTTATTAATTCAGTTGTTTATTTTAATATTCTTCCAGAGTTTTGGATACTATTTTTCCACTAGCTGTCATCGCAGCACCAAATTTTACACTGATCCTGTTGAAGCTGTAAAAGATATACCCAATGGGGCAACTATACTTGTTGGTGGTAAATATTTAATTATTTCTGGATGCAACTACATTCTATTAATGAGATGCTCTTTACTGTTTTACCATGTTTGTTTTAATATAAACCAATTTGAGAACACATATGCTTGTGTGGGTATTTTAAACAAGTGATTTCCTGATTGTGCTTAAAGGGGGGCATTCTTTTAGTGAGAAAATCTCACTTTGTGCCTTAGGGGAGAGAAAAAGTCTTAGAAAAATGATTTTTTTTTTTTTTTTCCCCGCTAGTGAAGTGGTTAGACTTTACTTGTGCTGGTTTGAATGCATAAAATCAATTTAGGATTTTTCAAGTTAGCACTGTTATTTCAGATGATGAGGAAATAAAATTTAGTTTAATTTTTGTTCTTGTGGTAGCATTTTCTGTATTCTGTGTCTGCCAAGTGACTTGATCTCTGTGACCTTGAACAAATCACCTAACCTGTTTATGGCTGTAGGAAGTGAAGATAATACCTATCAGTGTTACACTAAATGGTTATGCAAATGAAGAAGTTGTGTCATACTGACTTTCACTGTGACTTGAGCTTTTGAATATTCTATATGACTTCACAGTTTCATGCTATTTGGTTTACTGAGAGAAAAGTGATCTCTCTATGTAGTAAGTTATAAATGATTTTCAGTATTGAAGAAGTAACTAATACAATGTTGTGAAACATGAGAAACCTCACTGGAGATGTGTAAACAAGGTAAAATTCTTTCTAGGAAGAATTATTGTATTTTTTTCTGTTTTTGGAGTAAAAGAAGGTCTGGGGCTAAGTAGTTGGGAGGAAAATGGTAGTAGTTGTAGTGTTAGGGCCTGGTTTAAGACTTAAGCACCTTGTATGTGGTGTGGTGTTTCATTTTAGGCATACTGGGCTCTTGCATAATAGGTAGGAGTGTGAGGGGTAGAGATCTGGGTCACTGCACTTCCAGTTACATATCTTCCTGACAGCATTAAGTTTCCCAGATTTTTATCACCTAATTATAGGCTAGGCTGTATGAAATAGCTCCTTGCTCCTCCTTTTTGATGTTGTTATGTGCAGCAAACCAGTGAAGATTAACTGGGTAGAAAGGGAACAAGGAATAATGATCACTATGGATAGGACACAAATCAAGGTCCTGAAGCCCTTCTCCAAAGGCCACTTGTGTGTGAGTGGAGATTGTTAAATAGCTTTTCTCCAAACTAGCAACCATCTGGAGACTCAAAGATTCCAGTATTAGGGTGCAACTCTTTCATTAAGTGTTGTTTTATTGAAGTCAACTAGAAGGAGCTTGTTCTGCTCAAAAAAGGTTTTTAATAAAGTAGTGCACATTCTTAAACTTCTTATTAATCTTTTTTCTTTCAAACGCTTGTTGCATATTCAATTTTCTTTTATTCTACATAGGTTTTGGATTGTGTGGGATTCCTGAAAACCTCATTGGGGGTTTACTGAAGACTGGGGTAAATGGAATAACAGCAGTCAGTAATAATGCAGGGTGGGTATTCATATCTTTGTGGTTTGCTAAGTACAGACTAAATATTATGCTCATGTGAAAAGGCTGATATGTATGAAAAAGTCTTACCTTTTGTCATAAGAATTTTGCATTAACCATATGCTTTGTTTGAAAATGTTAATTTTGGAATGAGTCCAGAAAGTTCAGTACTTTGTTATGTATACTGCATTATTACATTTTCTGTGAACTTTTTACTTTTGAATTCCATATTTGTGGTGAAATAATAATTTTGTATTGTTTCCATGGAACTTACAATGCTTGTCATTATGAGCCATTTGCTCATGTAGGTAGTCTCCCATCTGTTCTGTAAGAGCTCAGCCTTAATTTAATTGCTGAAGGAGAAAAAAATATCACTGGGAAACTGTTTTCTTGTGTACCTACATTAGAATAAAAGAGAGGCAAGTATATGTGGGCCAGAAAAATTGTTTGGGTATAAAGAACCTTGTTCTTCATACAAAATGAAAATAGATGTCAAACTTTGCTCCTTCAATTCCTCCAGCCTTGCCAAAGAAGTGAATTAGGTAGGATTTATCTAATAATGCCTTGCGCTATTTTCAGCTGTCATTACATCTCCCATACACTTTCTCCATAGGTTTGCCTCTCAATTTGTTTTGTTTCAACATTTTAATGTAAGTTAAAACCACAATATCATTCAAACCCCACAGATTTAGTTTATATATGTATTTGAGGCTTCTGAGGCTGAAGTTTACCTTCTGTTTATCTTCTTTTTCCATTTTGTTTTTTTGTTTTTTTTTTTTTTTTTTTTCTTTTTTCTTTT